>CAUYRT010019479.1:0-158435 GCA_963574885.1 Lepilemur ruficaudatus
AGAGTCTCACTCTGTTGCCCAGGCTAGAGTGCCATGGCATCAGCCTAGCTCACAGCAACCTCAAACTCCTGGGCTCAAGCAATCCTTCTGCCTCAGCCTGCCGAGTAGCTGGGACTACAGGCATGCACCACCATGCCTGGCTACTTTTTTTTCACTATATATTTTTTAGTTGGCCAATTAATTTCTTTCTATTTTTAGTAGAGACAGGGTCTCACTCTTTTTCAGGCTGGTTTTGAACTCCTGACCTTGAGCGATCCTCCTGCCTTGGCCTCCCAGAGTGCTAGGATTACAGGCATGAGCCACCATGCCCAGCCTCATTTTTTAAATTCTACTCTTGGACAAAGGTGATCCTAAGGACTGGTGTGATAAAATGACTGAAACACAACTTTCCATAACGCCATAGGCATTGAATGAACACTCTGGTCTCTGGAAATGTAATGGCCTTTGGATATAAAATGCTTATTTTCTTTCCTTTTCAGAAGTATTATGCCTTGTTTTGGATGACCTTGGTTTTTCAGTCAAACTAAAATCCTTAAGCTAAAAGATCCCCACTCTTGACTGATCAAGGTCACTATCTGATTCACATAATCTTCAATTGATTTGAGCAAGCAAATCTTATCATATACTCTCTGCATTTTTTGAATTCTTGTTTTGAAATTTTAATTCCTTTTCAAGTAATAAAGCCTGTGAAAATAACTATACTTTATTTTTTTTTCAGTTTTTTAACACTCAAATAACTTTGAAAGTTGAATTTGAAAACTAAGAAAATGAAATTGCTCTGGGACCAAGGCCTAATGTTCGCCATGATCCACCCCGAGGCAAAAATTTTATGGCTAAGTTGTAAACCCTTTGAAAATGTAGCTTATAATGGAAGTGCTGACACAGTTTTAAGTATGGATTCATGAACCCCAGTGCTAATATATCTAAGGCATTTTATTACTGTCAATTTATCTTACTTTTTAAAATTAAATAACCTCTTCAAATATCTTTATTTCCCTTTTAAGTTTTAAACAAAGCTCTTTGTGTGTGTGTATGTATGTAATTTGGCTAATGACTTCCCTCCCTGAGGAGAGTAGGAACTCATGGATATACACATATAAAAATTCACACACATATCTAATCAGGGTGGCATGGATTAATATGTTTTACAGACCACACTTTTCACAGGCACAATTGGACTTTATAATGAATTAACCAACCCCCAAAACATTTTCTTAAAAATCTGCTTCCTGGGGCAGTAATTTTCCACATTTCTGATAAAAGTGCTTATTCTATTTGTAAGTAAAATTCAAAGAACTTTTTTTTACCTATTTTCCTAATATAAAGAATATATCAATTTGTCATCCAGTTTGTCATCCAATAAAAAAATACATTTTAGGTAAATATTATGTGAAATTTCAGGGTATATTAATCACACGGCAACAATCATACCTTAATAACAAATAGAAAATTAAAATAAAATTTTGAGGTTAAAAGTGAAACATTGAATTTGAATAAAAGTTAGACAAAAATAGCTATAGATAAGAAATACTCAGGACATAATTTTTACCAGTAAAACAAATCTATTATTCTCAAGAGCCTAGTTTTTTCTTATCAAAATCTCATATCCATGAAATTTTACTAAATTTATCAAATGATATTTTTCTAACACTAGACAACATGAGCAAATTTTACAGCAGATCTTAGTATAGTTGTTAAGCCTACACCTCAATTATTATATCTAAAGAATACTCTAATACTGTTTTGTGCATATAGAAAACACACACTCATTTCAGACTTGGTTTTGGAATTTACTCTTCAATTGTAGGGAAGATAATGTATTAAATCAACTTTTTGCATAAAGATGGGTATTAAATTATTTAAATCAATGAAGAACAGAAGTGATGACTATACACAGTACAAAGGACACTCTACAGTTTGTATGAATAGTCATACAGTTCACTTTCCAGATTCACAATCTCACATTATATATTACTTTTGAAAAATAATGTTGGATTTTTTCCTTACTGTACTACTTCCTACATGAGTGCAACAGAATTTTCTAAATTTCTTAAAATTACTAGAAATACCTTCATAGTTTTCTAAAACTAAAATTGACATTTATACATTATAGTAAAAGTGACAAAAAATCATTTCCCAACATTTTTTTTTATCACAGGAAAAGATAAGGTACAGCATATAGGTTAAAAGTAAGAAATTTCATAGAATACATTATTACCAGTCTATCTTTTCATATAATTTGCTCATTCATCAAATACGTATTGAGCATCTATTAGGTACAGGAATGCATGCTAACAAAAATTAATCAAAGACAAAATTTCTTTTCAAATAACATACAAAGTGGTAAACAAAACATAGACACATAATAATGAAGTACTAGAAAAACTGACAAATGCCTTCTTCTCTAAATAAGTGGCATAGTCCCTTAAAAAATGAAATATTATTTTCAGCACACCATTTAGGAACATTTGATATGGGGTGAAGGCTAGTGCAGTAGTAAAGAGACATCCCGGGAAAAATATCAAAGACATAATGATTCGTTTGTTTCTCCAAACCAGGAAGCTTTACGGTATTTCAGTGTTTGTGAAAGTAAATCATCAGTATTCAAATTTTATTCATATAAATATTGATTTCTTGTACAATAACAAAGAATGTGAGATATTGAGTTGTATGAGGCAATAAATTTTTTATTAGTTCATATAACTAGATAAAATGTCAGAAGCAACATCATAACAATGGGTTTGTAGGTAATAGACATCAGATAGTTAATTTTTAACTTTTAAGTTTAAAAATTATCTTCAACAAATTCCAACAAATTTATATGTAATTGTCAATATATTATATGGGACTGTGCAGATAACTAAATAAAATTTAAAATGGCAATCTCTGAGTCATGTCAGTGCTTCAATGCACCATGAATTGAAATATCTCAATGTCATAGTATGTGCTCATAATACATTCTAACGCTTCATAGGTGTGGTGGGGGTGGTGGGGGGGAGCTAACTGCCAGAGAAGTATTCTTTGTTTAGCAAAAATACACATGGACTATGGCTGCTATAATTTATGAAAAAAAGCAAGTATGGGTGTCGTACAAAATACTTCTCTGAATCGTTAAAAAAAAAGTTTTGATAACTTCATATTCTGTTGCCACAGTTTAACTGTTCTGTCATAACTGAGATGGTTAAATGATCTCAACAGACTCTTTAAGGAGGTTTAAATGGTTCAAGGTCAAGTGCCAGAGACAGCAAGTGATTAATGACAAGTCAGGTTTGGCCCCTCCCCTTAGTTTGATCAGTGACTGTTCTGATTGGTCAGAGTTTGCGTTGGACCAGGTGGTCAATATTTTCACTATCACCACTGGTGCCAACGTAACCCACCTACATCTTTTAGATTTTTTCTATTTATACTTATTTACCTCCCATTTGCACATTTAATAGTAGCTATAAATATTAAAACTGGGGTTAGATTCTAATTTCCAATAGCAAAAACATATACAGTTGACACTTCAACAATGTGGGGGGAGGTTAGGGGCCAGAAAACCATACAACAAAATCCTGTATACAACTTTTGACTCCCCAAAATTAGTAGTTATTAACTACTAATAACTTAACTGTGGATTGGAAGCCTTACAGATAACAGAAACAGCTGATTAACACATATTTTGCATACGGTATGTATTGTATACTGTATTCTTACAATAAAGTAAGCTAGAGTAAAGAAAATGTTATTAAGAAAGTCATAAGGAAGAGAAATATATTTACTATTAGTGGAAGTGGATCATCATAAAAGTCGTCATCCTTATCGTCTTCATGTTGAGTAGTAGGAGGGGTTGGTCTTGCTGTCTCCGGGGTGGCAGAGGTGAAAGAAAATCCGTGTATAAGTGGATCTGCACAGTTCGACCCTTGTTGTTCAAGAGTCAACTGCATAACATATATGTACAAATTTATATATTATATGTTTATGTATTGTACATATATAATTCTCTATTTGTTACATATATTGATCCTCTGCCGTGTTAACTCTCTGTAGAGTTATGCTCATGTGAATGGAGCAGTTCACATTTTTAGAATTTCTTCCCAGTGAGGGTAACTGAATGAAAATAATTAGGTTCTTTAATTCTAATGAAGATGATGTCAGCAATGTAGGTAGAATTTCTGGTTAGTTTACTATAAATGCAAACTCTTAAGATCACTTGTGTCATGCTCTGACCTAATCAGATGGGACACCTGCCTTCCCTTAAGGAGTTTATATATTGTGATTAAATAGAAAAGCATATGCCTGAGGGAAAACTTGCTGGCCTACTAACCTATATTTGAGACTCATCTTCATTGATGAGCTTAAAAATCCCTTGGTAGCCAACAATAATCAGCATTTTTTCCCAAATGTTCTAACTAGTCAGCTTCCAGACATCTGCTTGATGCTGCCTGGCCACGTGCTGCACCACTCCTCACAGGCCACAGTTTCACACTGGTCTGTGATGCTGCCACTCCCTGGCCCTGCCTTCCTGCCTTCCTGTTAATACAACAAAAATGGAGATTGTCAGCGTGGGCAGGTTGCCATATGGAGGTTGACAGCTGCTCAATCAGATTAAGACAAATGCACATAGGCAATGTGAGTATAAAAAAAAAAATCATTTCAGAAGAAAACTTTGTTGTTTTGCTGTTGGAGTTTTTTCCCCAGAATTTTTAGAAATAGAGCATCAGTTTTAAAGACTGCTGTATAAGTGAATAAACTTGAATTAGTATTGACATTGAGCAAACCAAGAAAAAATAGTTAAAATAACCTTTTTAAAATTTTGTGTTTTGAACATTGATCCCCTTTGCCTCTGGCCATACTATTTAATTTAAAAAGATTGCTTCTCCCTTCACCCTACCCCATGCATAGATAACTCTGCTAGGTATCTTACAAAATAATAAGAACCCTTGCTGTCTAAAAAGGAAAATAATGCTGGAAAAAATTGTAAAAATGTGTTTTAAAAGACTGCATAACATGCCAAGAGAAAAATAACAGGATTTTACAACCCAGTGAAAGATAACACAGCACTATCAATAGCCAAGCTCATGAATAAATAAATATTTACAACATATACATATGCATATCAAGGCAAGGCTACATTTCAAGAACTCAGAATCTGTGCAAAATATTTATGCAGTGCATATACAGTGACAAACGAAGGCACTAAAAGGGAAATAATTTTAAAGCACAGTCAACATGCTTAAAGTTTTCCCGTAACTCGCCCGACCTTTCTAAAATACAACTCTTTTTAACAATATAAGAAATACGTTGATATGATTGCTTATGCCCGAACTTAACTGAGTCACATCATCATCATGCAACAGAGCTAGCAAATTTCTAGCTGAGCTAGTTAAAGTACATTGGAAAAGTAGTCATATGTTCAAAGATGAAACCTTTCTGACCTGATTTATAAATGGAATCCAATACATCTGTATTAAAGCTGGGTGGGAAGAATAAATGCCTAGCAACACATGCAAGCATTTTGAAATAAACCTTTCTGAATAGGTTAACAACTTTCCTAAAATCCTGCAGCTGTTTTTCACTGGGCATTTAGAGCTTCAAAGTCCATGGCTAAATTTAAAATAGAAAATTAAACTTTGACATACTATAAGCACGGTCTTTGAAAAATGTACACAAGAAGTAAAAGTTAACACTCCTGGCATCCCCTAGAGTCCATAACACCATACATCTCTACATCCTAAGCCACCCAAAGCTGCCCATGCAGGCTAACATAAATAGCAGCTTGCAATTTGCAGAGGGAAAAAAAATCCATTGATAATACCAGGAAATACAGTAATGTGGTGAAATAACTTACAAGGCCTAAAGACAATTTGCAGCACCACTCCTCTGGGTGGATCTGCACCAATCATCTAATCTAAGTGCCTGTTGGAACTTTTCCCTCAAAGTTACAGTAGGTAGAAGATTTGTACTGTCTTTAATGCAACAAGAGGAGAAACAGAAAGATCAAACTGAAGGGGCTTGAGTATTTAGAAAACCCTGCTGAGATGTTGTAATAAATTATTAAAACTTCTTGTTAATGTTCATGCTTCTCTTTAACCTCTGATCATAACACTGAAAGTACAGACGAAAGGAAGGGGAGACCCAGAAAATATTTCTAGAGCTAAGTTACCAACATTAAGTAAAAAGAATGCCTCTGCATAGCAAAATTCCCAGGTATCTCCCATCACGATTTTCTCCCAAACATACAAACACTGTCCGAAAAGTCTCTCATGGGATATTCTGCAGCATCATTTTTTGGGCTTACAGCATTTGCAGCAAACATACCTTGATAACTTGTGTTTAATATAAACAAATGCCATTCAGGGGACGCAGAACCAATTGAACCTCACAAAAAAATGATTCAAAGTCTCAAAAATTCTCTCCCACCCCATAAGAATTTTTTGACAGCAGAAGAAAATGGATTACAACACTCCAAAGTATTCAGTACTCAGGCTTTTTTCTCATTCAGTAGATTTTTTTCAATAAACTTAATGCAATTTGTCTTTATTAACACATCAACACTGATAGAGTCAGCCAGAAAATTAATGTTGGTGGCTCTGCATTTTATAACATTCCCTTTCTCAGACATCTCTCTGATTATTTCACAAAATCTGCCAACAGTTCAGGGATCTAACATATTCAGAACCCATTTCTTTTTAAAATAATGCAGCTTCCTCAGGATAACACACATATCCTTGTACCAGAGCAGCATGCATCTGGTCCTATAGTCTCCCTGCTGGAAGCAATCATTGTAACACTTTGAAAGCTCAGAAAACCAAAAATTGCAAAAATACATTTACATCAATAAAAGAGAAAAACTCTTCTTTCTAGCCACCTACAACACAGATCCCCTTTCCTGAAATAAAAACCTGATTTCAAACCGAAGCAGCTCCTCTACCCTCAGCTGTCCTCAAGTTAGCATTAGCTAGCCTCGCTAACTGCATTTAAATCTTAAACACACAACTTTCATCACTTACCCCCCTTCCAGGGTTTCCCTTTCCAGGGGGTCCGGGTCAGCTTGCTCAAAGTTGGTCCAGAGAAGAAGAGCATCAAAACGAAGAGAAGTTCAAGCCTAGTAATTTTCCCCACTTTCTCTGGTGGTAACATTTCCACAAGTTAATTTCACAAAATCTCGCACATCCTCTTCCCTCCTGGTTATGAAAACAGCATTAATCATTGAAAAACCCAAGGTAGGTGTTGTTTTGCCATCTTTAACAGCTGAAGTGGCAGCTCCCTGATGTAGCCCTGAGCCAAGCTACATTTTTTCACAGATCCGGCTCCTTCTCCTCAGTACGCAGTCAGCACTGCTTCTACTCCAGGAGCTATAAAATAATTTCTGTTCTCACTTTGCTTTCACTGGGAATATATTCCTCAGCGTTCTGGGTGAGCCTGATTGAAAATGATAAAAACAGTAATGTCTGTGTCCAGCAGAAAAGAGAAAAGATGTCAGGATTATGTGAAAAAGATGAGAAGCAGTTGTACTGACAGCTTTCAGGCTGCCTGTGTGATCCTAATAGCCGTGCAACCAACCAAATTGCTCTTTTAAGAGTAATAAGGCTTCAGTGAAAGCCGGTGTCACTGCCACTTGGGTGGGTAGTGCTGGGCTTGAAAATCACCCAGGAACCGCCACAGATAACGACTGCTTCAGTCCAGCTTCGGAATATTAAGGGCTGAGCAATATACAGTATGCACAGAGGGTAGTTAATCTATTGTGTGGATAGACGAGGATTCAGGCAATGTGGTGCTGAGAGACTCAGAACTTAAAATGCGTTTTACTTTTCCTTTACTTTACCTCGTGACATTCAAAGGGGATTGCATCTGCACTAACGATTCATAAATGGGTCTGAAATATTTATTAGATGAACAACAATAAGTATATAATTTTTCTCCCTAACAATAAAACAGAAAGGGCAAGTTCTCACTACATAGTTGCAGTTTTCTTCTCAGTTTATTTTGCCATTCCCGTGGCACCCGAATGAACCCACCATGAATGTTATTAGCAAACTTATGAAATACCAACATGGAGTCTATCAAGGCTGGGTTAATCACACATTCAAGAAAACACATTTCTTTTTTGTTATTGTGCGTCACCATGGAAATACAAAAAGCTCCCAAAGTCTTTCAGTCTTTTGAAACTATATTTATGAAAAGATTGCTGCTAACAAAGTGTGGTTATAATTAACAATCAAGCACATGCCTCTGCCCCTGGATGAAAGGGAGGTAGGTGGGTGAAGGCATATCAGATACAAGTAATTTGGTCTCTACTACCTGAAGCAAGTTGGCATGATCAAAACACTCTGGCAGATATTTTAAATGTCTGAATCTTGGTATTATCCATATGGTCACTTATTCCCTTAATCAGTGAGCCACAATACATGAATTGTGCATATGTGTACTTTAATCAATGTTTATATTATTATAACCACCCACGTCCTTGGAAGAGGTATTATAAAAAGAGTAATTTATTTTATAGAGATAAGTGATATATTAAATTTAAAAATATAGTTATGTAAATTTTCTTTTATATAAAGGAAGCAATGTTTGTCAAAGATATTAATGGGACGTACAAAACAAACTCAGATTGTGGCTTAATTTAGAAACAATAATCACATCGTATTCAATTTTTAGTTTGAAAACTTCTGAGGGAGGTAAGAAAAATTTCTATCGTGCCCGTTTTATAAATAGTGAACTTAAAATTCCATGTCTCTGCATACTTTAAAATGGTAAGTTTATATTTAACTCAGAATTTGATTTTCTCTTTACAAGTCACTCTTCATCCTGTTTACCTGATCCCTTACTCTGTCTTAAAACTCATGTAAACAGAAATCGATAGAATAAATTGGTCAACTCCCTCATCGTCACCTTCTGAGGAAGACTCTAGAAACAAACTCATTGACTATTTACCGGCTCCAGTCCTCTTGAAAGAAAAAATACAACCTTTCATAATTAGTAAGTTTTTTGCTTTTTAAAAAATGACTCAGGCCCTATGTGGAAGAGAAAAAGGTCAAATGGCTTTAAATGTAATAAAAGGGTGTTGGTAGGAATGTTGGACATTTCTGAAGGGCCTGGCCAGAACAAGCCTAATAGGAAAGGCTCTTTCCTGAATATGGGATACAATTGGCCAGGTTCGCTGCAAAAATTTTTCTTTAGATTTTCAAGTTTTATTTTCTTCTTGGTAATGCTGGTAAACACCAGGCCATAGCTTTCTCTGCTGGGGAAATTGAAATGGAATGAGAAGCTTCAAATCACTGTTGCTCGTGATGGGAAGGCCATTCTCTTCCAGAACTCATCTGGTTGAAGATTGAAGTTCTGCTCAAGCTTTCTATTACATATCAGAAGACAGAAGAGGAAACATCTTCCTGTGGAAATGAGTGGGGATACCAAACAGAATGAACAAAAGTGGAATCTGAAGGAAAAGTGAAGTACTAAGGGTAGACCATATGAGGCACATCTCTGCATAGGTATGAGTATAGAAATGCCTTCCCAAGCAAGTTAATATTAGTAATAAATTAACTTATTACAAGTTATAAGTACTTTTCATGCATTAACTTATTGAATACTACAACAACCCAATGAAGTAGGAATAATTATTACCTCCGTTAAGTACATTATAAGTTGAAATACAGAGTTTAAGTCACTTATTTAAGGTCACACAGCTGTGTTTTGAACTCAAATAGTTCAGTTCTGAGCCTTTGCTAATCACTATGCCATGTCCTCTACTAAACTGTTGTCTGTCTCTTTACTCTTAACCCTTCTCAGCTAGGTTGCTCATCAGTGCTGTATATACATATATGAATAACAAATAATGATAGCACACTCTATATGTGCCAGATTTTTGTTTAAGTGCTTGACATATTTCAGGCATTGTGTCTTCACAAACTTGTGAGATGAGTCTTTTATTATTTATACTTCATAGATGGTTACTTAGTCAATGTCATGTAGTGATTAAATGAAAGACTCAGGATTTGAACCCTGTTATGGCCTCAGATTTTATTATTCTCCCTTTGCTTTCCAGAATCTAGTGCTTGGATCTGGGGAAACCAGACAGGGCTCAAGGGAGGCTGGAAAGGGAAGAGAGTTGGGGGTAGGGGTTGGGGTAATTGTGACTTGGAATCCTCCATTGGTTGTTGGCAGCAGCAGGGAGGTCTATACACGGAAAGATACCAGAGAAGTCCACCTGAGAGAGAGAGTCAGAATGAACTTCCTCAGCACTTGCTTGTGCTCAAAGAAAAGTGTGAAGAAAGAGAAGGCCCCAGCAAGACCTGACTTACAGACATTGGTAATACAACATAATAAATGCTTTAATGAAGGCTGCACAGAGGCTAAAGAAGACTGTAGAGAGAGTACTGCAAAGCAGGTATATATTAAAGTAACGTGCAGTGAGAAAGAGGAGAAAGAATTGGTTCAGCTAGGATATTCAGGGCAGAGGAGGGAAACTTTACAGTTAGTATCAAATGCTGAGTATGTATTTTAAGACTAAGTCAAGTAAGGCAAGAGGCAAGGATAATACAGCCTGAGGAAATAGCATGAGCATAATTGCAGAGATGCAGGAAGGCCTGTCTCCTTCCACGGACTGCCAGGAAGACAATGTAGGGTGTCGGGCATTTAGGAGGTGAGTAGCAGGGGATGAGATAGCAAAGGTAGGCAGGGGTTAGATTAAAATTTTCGAATACATTAACTGTCAAAGGTCTTAAGCTTTACCCTCAAGGATAGGGGATCAATGAAGGGTTTAAGTCAGGAAAATTACAGGATCCAACATGAATTTTCACAAAAATCTTTGGCTGCATTAGATGGGGAGTAAGATTAGAACCAGGGGGGAAAAACACTTAGAAATATAGCAACATTCCAAGCAAGAAAACTTCGCAAGCTGAACTAAAACAGTGGGAATAAATAGGAAGAGACTAATTTGGAAAAAAATTTAAGATTTAGTAGCCACATTCATTAATGGAATAAATATTTAATAATATCATACATTTAATCAGAAAAAAAGCTAAGGATTTTAAGAATAATTAGACAAATTCCCTGTCATCAGGATGCCTGTATCCTTAAGAATTTAGTGACAAGACAGATACAAGGAGGAATAGGACATTATTCTAGTGTTTAAGCTCTCTTCTTTACATACGTCCTTCAAAGTTTGACTTTGTCTGTCTCTCTAATATTTGCTCCAATTTTAGCACCGTTAAGCAAGATTTAGGAATTTTATTAATTGCATATATTCGTATATTCACTTTTATTCTGATGCTATGATTTATTCTATTCTAATTACACTCCCTGACATCTTACTATTTATGCATAATAAACACCATCTTGGCTTTTATTTATTTTCTTAATAAAGATATCATCATACTGATCTCTGAGACTAGTTAATGGTGTAACATGAGCTATGCTACTATATTTTTAATGATTGAACATGTGCGAGATAAAGCCTTCTTTAATGAGTTTACAACAAAAAAATCACTAAGCTTTTGCAAAGAATTCATTAAATTTTGCATCAATATGTTGGTGGTGTTGTTTTTAGTCTCACCGATTATAATCCCATCATTACACATGGTTGAAAACAGTCAATCCCTTTTCTGAAAATTCGGTGACTTTGGTCATTAGATAACTAAATGGCTCTCAGTCAGAATCAACTATACCCTCAAGGAGACATTTGTGGTTGTCACAATAAGGTTGAAAGGATACTACTAACATATACAGTGGCCAGTAGTACTGCTAAACATCCTATAATGCACAGGAAAGTCCTCCCAGCAAAGAATAATCTGGCAAAAAATGGTTAAGAGTGCCAAGGCTGAAAAACTCTGAAGTATCCTTAGCTTGTTTGATCACAAGATGACGGTTCTTTTAGCTATCATTTCACTTAAGTAGAGTGGGAACAAATGTTCTTGACTAAAGCTTACAAGATGATCACAGAACAACTAGTATCAGTGCTTTGTGTTACAACAGCAATTCAAAATATCCTATTTATATTCTTATGCTTCAAAGGAAATAAACTATCTCTCCTACTATAATTCACCAAAAAGAATCACTCATCTTTCTGAACACCTTACATCAGGCCAAAGAAGTGGCGGATTTGCCCAGCTTGAGTGTCGGAAGGGGCCCATGATGCATGCATACGTCAATAAAAAATCTTTCTTGTCCAGAAAATTCTAAGTGTCCCTTCATTACATAAAAAAGATAATAAAAAGAGAAAATCATCAGAATATATTTAGCTGTGTGACTTTCCAGCTACTTTTGTTTTTTCACTAATGTGGCAATGGTCAGTCTCTACAAACTACAGGCTGTACTAGTGTTAATATATTGTATTATATACCCCACCGACAAGCCATGAGAATAAAATTTTAGCTGGGATTTAAGCAAAGAAAGAGTGGTAAGTTAGCTATAGCATTGGCTTGATAATTCTTAAAAGGTCACAGATCAATTCACTGATACATACATACATGCATACATATATACATAGTTTCATTAATTACTCTGTTGTTACTCCCTAAATCTTCAACATTCTATTTTGACTGTGCAAGCCAAAATATAGATCTCAATATTTCAGTCTCATATTAAAAACACACTGTAACTCTTTGTTTTTAACATGTTTTCCTTAAACAGAAACAAGGAAACAAGGAGGTATTATATACATACTTTCTAGCTCAGTGTACTGTAAATACAAATCATTCCACAGGCTGAATAAGAGAAATATCACTTGGGTTTTGCACGAGTTAAGGTAAAATCATATATATGTATCGGTTTGGAAATACATATGTAATTTATACATATAGTTTTATTTCCAAGGTCAAGATGTACCAGGTCAATTGTATAATGTATAAATATTTCAGTTACAGTGTGACTGAGAAATTAACTCTGGTTAAGTGAAATATCTACTTAACTAAAAGGAAAAAAATCATTTGTTTTCACCGCTATTGAGAAATATTTTAAAAAATTATCATTTTTTTTTCTTTGCCAGTGATTTCTACAGAGTTAAAATCTCTGAATCCTTCTGATAATTTAGGACCCTGCAGCACCTTGGTATCTAGGGCTGCTCTTCAGTTCTCATCCTATTATCCTGCACTTATAGGAAACAAGAAGTAAGGGCTGAATCTGTAAAGAGATCAGGGCAAGCTGCATTAGTTGAATTTTCAATGAGCTCCTAATATTGCACTGTATTTTTGTCAATGTTCCACTTTAATTAAAAAATCAAGTGTAGGCTTATATGTCTTATTTGAGGGTCCTAGTTAATTGTGGTTTTACTTTATAATGTTCTTTTAAAAGCTTTAAATAAGGTAGGCAACTTAATATTTTGCTCCATATAAACTTGTTTTGAAAAGTGGCTCAAAATGTTAATGGGTCCATTAGAATCACCTGGGAAAATTTGTTAAGTTACCACTCTCTGGTTTTGATTTAACAAGTCTTGTATAGGGCCTGGGTACATGTATTTTGGGGGGGCGGGAACTGCTCTGGGTATTCCAGTTTTCATCAACTATCTTAGAAGAAAAAGCTTTAGCATTCAGGGTTGACATATAGTGCCTAGTCCATTATCTTTAGATAGAGAGAGAGAGAAAAAATTAGAGTGAAGTTTAAATGAATTTAATATAATATATTTGGGGAATTGATAAGAGAAATTAAATTAATTTCAGACCTGTTAAGACATAGTTAACCTAAGTTGCAAATGATTACCTGATTTCTTTGTAAAGAATGAAGATTATGGGTCCTGGAAAGATGTCCTTTTATAGAGAATGAAACTTGGAATCTGGTAAAACATGACTGAACCTATAAAAAATACTTTTTCTTCATCTTAGATATTTTCTCAGGCTTATGTAAAGTTCATTTAAAGGACAGTGCTAGAAAGCTCAACATGGTCTATTGCCTATGCTACATCAATTACATAAAATGTTTCATATCTATAGGAGACATCAATAGTATGTTTACTAAAAATAGTATTTCTTTTTTTATAACAAATTTATTCAAGTATGGGATGTACTTTTTCCATAAAGATATAAAATCACAAAGATATAAAAGCTACATAGTCTTTCTAGCCAAAATATTATAGTCACTAAATCACAGTGTTGCAGAATCCCATGAGAATGTATGTAGACTATGTACAGTCATGCATCATTTAACAACAGGCATACGTTTTGAGAAATGCATCATTAGGTAATTTTGTCCTTGTGAGAACAACATAGACTGTGCTTACACAAACCTAGATGGTGTAGCCTTCTACACACCAGGGCTATATGGTATAGCCTATCACTCCTAGGCCACAAACCTGTACAACATTTTACCATAGGGAATGCTGTAGGCAGTTGTAACGCACTGGTAAGTATTTGTGTGTCTAAGCATATCTAAACATAGAAAAAGTACAGCAAAAATATCGTGTTATAATATGGGACCAACATTGTGTATTTGATCTGTCATTTATCAAAATGTCATTAAAAGTGCATGATTGTATTAATATATATGGTTGAATCTGCTAATGGCTCTCCCCTGAGTGGCCTTGAGACATCTGGGGTACTATATGTTGGTTGCATTTCTAGTTAAATGGTAGCTATCCCAAGGACAAGTGTCTCTATAGATGCCAGATACAACTGTTGCACAGCTAACATTGTTTTTTTGAAAAAACCAAATAAATAAATTTTTAGATCACATTATAATCTGGAGAATAGTGTAAATTTTAAACAAATTAAAAGTACTATTTAAAAAATGTAAAACAGTATATTTGCAATGTATTTAACCATATTTTATGTCTAATTTATATTATCAATTAGGAATTGCCGTAGGAATAGCTATAGGCCTATAATATAGCTATGTATCAGTATACAGTTAAGTTGTATCACAGACAAAAAATTAACACCAGAATTAAAAAATTACTTTTCTCTCATGAAAAAGTCTGGATACAGATAGCTGAGTTTTGTTTCATAAAGTTCTGAGAAATTTGGGCTCTATCTTGTTTCTTCGTCAGTGATGGTCTCCATTGACAAGACAACTCAGCATCCAAGAGGTTCCATCCATCCACAGACATCATGTCAGCAGGAAGGGGAGAAGGTAAACAACAACAACAACAAAATGACAGAGGTCCAAGAAACTGTCTCACGAAAATAATTAGGAAAATTGCCACACCTCACTTCTACTTATAATCCATTGGCCAAATTTTTGTTACGTGGCCAAAGCTCACTAGAATGTAAGCAATAACCAGCTAAAATTATGGATTTCCATTCATTTGAGAAAAAAAAGAAAATAGATTTTGGGGGAAAAAATAGCAGTCTCTAACATAGAAGATCATGATAGATGGATGACAGATCTTCAAAAACAACTTTAGTAACTTTTATCTACTAACACAGCAACACTTACTACATCAGGGACTTAACGTACCAAATGTAATGAAATCAAGTACATAATAAAACCACCTTATTTCATAGGCTAATAGAATCTCAGAGTCAGATCAGGCTAAAAGGAAATCTAATAAAAAATCTACTTCAAATTTCACTTAGTTTCCAAAGCACAAAGTGCAAACATTCCTCACCGGTGGTATCCTAGCTTCTGTTTAAATACATCAAGTCACATAGTTCTGATTTTCTTTTAGAAAGACCATTCTAGCATTGTTCTCAAATGCTTTGGATACTCTTAATTTCTGCTATTTATTATAGTCCTCCCTTTTAAGCTGATGCCGAACAATTATTTTCTTTCTTCATGAAGACAATTCCCCAAATACTAGGAAATAGCTGCTTTCCCCCCTTTAGTCTCACCCCTAAAATGACCTTCAGGCCAAATAATCTGCTTTCCTTGAACAGAAGTTTCAGATTCATTATCATCTAAGTAACCTCCTTCCTTTGTATTTCTGGATGCTATTAAGCTTGTTAAAGTCAATCTTTACATCTCCTACAACAATATTTATTCATCCGAAAGCACAAAACTTTCTTCATTTCTTCTTTCTTCCTAATTCATGCTGAACCAAACATAACAGAAATCATCTGGCAGGTGTTCACAATACCCTCCCCCTTATTATCTCCACCTACCTCCTTCCCATTGCTTAGATAAAAAGTATGTCATATGACAAAAGCATGATTCACAATTACTTCCACAGTTCATTTGTCCTGTGTCTGCTAGCATTAAGTCTAATGATTTTGACAAGAAAAGAGTCACCTGGCTTCATTTCCTTTTCTTCTGAATGTCAATTTAACGTGACCATGGGGACCATTCATTAGCCTCTGAAACTTCCAGGAAGAGGCAATTTCTTTGCTTTTAATTTAAATCATTTAAGCTACTTTAAAACAATCTGAAACTAATATTTTAAATAATTATACCTAATAGTACAATTTATACACACACATTGATGTATTTATATATATGTGCATACGTGCATATATAAGCACTAATTCCTAAGTAGGAGAATTTGTTAATTAATCACCCTTAACAGCCAAATAGCTTCCCATTAGTCAAGCCTCAGGTTAATTAATTCACTAGGCGATGAGTGATATAAGTCCTAGTGCTTTCTTTCTATCTACTTACTATTCCATCCAGAAGACATGTTCAATATATCTCTCACTGAGCAGCCTGGTTTGTGCTTCTGTGGATGCTGAATTTCAGCACTAGATCTGATAACTATTTTCTTAGAATGAAAAATATTGAATGTAATTTTTCTTTGACACAGACCTATTTAAAGTTGGTGAGAATAGTGGGTACCATTTAGGGCTGAAAAAATGAACTATTTGGGGAGCAGCCACAGCCTGCGATTGAGGGCAAAGTAGATTTCTTATAAATAATGGCAACCAAACACTGTAAGCAGGATAGTCCTTATCACTGCTAGTGTGACATTCCAATCGAATCTACCTGATGAAGTGAATCACTGAAATGTTTCTTTTAGGTAATTTGCAGAATGCAAACATCTGACCTTGTGTCAATAGCTCCATCTGTGCCTTTGGCCGAGTGTCATTTAGCAACTCACTCCCAACTGCTTAAGGTGGATGTGGCAAAGACAGACATTAAGACTTCAGACTCAGACTCCCGAATCAAGCTGACACAAGACTGCATATGTCCAACTGCTTGTTCAACATCTACACCTGGCTGTAATGGCAGTGAGAAAGAACACCGAGATGGCTCCCATGATCTTCATTCACTTTTCCAGCCTCTACCACCCCCAATGTTACTTCTGTGATTATGTTGTCTTTTATTACCAAGGAAGATTATCTGAGTTATCTGAGTGAGACTAATCTAATCACTGTAGACCTTTATAAGCAGAGAGCTTTCTGAGACTGGCAGCAAGAGACAAAGACAGGGAAGTCAAAGAGATTTGAAGTGAGAGAAGGATTTGATGGAACATTAGTCTTTGACGACAAAAAGACCATGAAAAAATGACCAGAAAGTCACTCCTCTGTTAAACCAGAAAGAACCCTCTGCCTACAAACACACAGGACTGAATTTTGCCAACAACATGAATAAACCTGGAAATGAATTCTTGCCCAGAGCCTGTGGATAAGAGCCCATTTCAGGTGAAGCCTTGATTTTTGGCATTGTAAAAGCCCTAAGCTGAAAACCCAGCCTTGCCCACCTGGACTTCTGACCTAGAGAGCTGTGAGCTAAGAAATGGGTTTTATTTTAAACTGCTAATCATCAGAGAAATGCAAATCAAAACTACAATGAGATATCATTTATCTCTAGTGGGAATGATCTTTATCAAAAAGTCCCAAAACAATAAATGTTGGCATGGATGTGGAGAGATAGGAACATTCATGCACTGCTTGTGGGACTGCAAACTAGTACAACCTCTGTAGAAAGTAGTATGGAGATACCTCAAAGAGTTACAAGTAGAACTACTGTTTGATCCAGCAATCCCATTACTGGGCATCTACCCAAAGGAAAATAAAAAGACATTCTATAAAAAAGACATTTGCACTCAAATGTTTATAGCAGCACAATTCACAGTTGCAAAGATGTGGAAAGAACCAAAGTGCCCATCAATACATGAGTGCATTAATAAAATGTGTTATATGTATACCATGGAGTTCTACTCTGCC
The DNA here is from genome assembly GCA_963574885.1 of Lepilemur ruficaudatus. Lineage (NCBI taxonomy): Eukaryota > Metazoa > Chordata > Mammalia > Primates > Lepilemuridae > Lepilemur > Lepilemur ruficaudatus. The sequence continues at coordinate 18,015 of CAUYRT010019479.1, forward strand.
ACAAAAACAATGGTGATCTAGCACCTCTTGTATTATCCTGGATAGAGCTGCAGCCCATTCTACTAAGTGAAATATCACAAGAATGGAAAAACAAGCACCATATGTACTCACCAGCAAATTGGTATTAACTGACTTAACTGACCCACACTTAAGTGCACAGATAGTAATAACATTCATCAGGTGTTGGGAAGGTGGGTAGGGGGGAAGGAGATGGGTATCTTCATACCTAATGGGTGCAGTGCGCACCCTCTGGGGGATGGATATGCTTGAAGCTCTGACTCGGGTGGGGCAAAGGCAAAATATGTAACCTAAACATTTGTACCCCCATAATATGCTGAAATAAAATAAAATAAAATAAAATAAAATAAAATAAAATAAAATAAAACTGCTAAATTTGTGGTAATTTGTTATGTAGCAACTGACAACTTATACAGATGTCAAATAAATATCTCCAACTGAACCTGTTATATAAACAACCTCTGGCCTTTCCTCCCAGTTATGTTTCTGTAATCTTTTCCTTTTATTTAATGAAAATTTCATTATTCCAGTTTTTTTTTTCAGCAAAAGCAAAAAACAAAAAACCCTGGAGTCATTCTTTCATCTTCACTTTCTCTCCAATCTATATACACATAAAATTCATCTCAAAATCTTGTTGACTCTACTTCTATGAAATATCCAGAATCTAAGCAGTTTCACTCCTCCCACTTGGGTCTGAGCCACTAACATCTCTTACTTTTTAGCACAGGAGTCAACTAACGTATCTTCTTACTTCAACCCTATCCCACTCCCTCCTACATGTTTTGTTGACGCAGTAGACAGAATAATTTTTTAAAAAACGTAAGCCATATCGTATCTTTTCTCAAATTCTGCATTATCTTCCCATTTAACTCAGAATAAAAGTTTCTAGGCAATGACGTGGAAGGTCTTTCACCATCTTTTCCTCCTCCATTCAATTTGACCCTATCTCTTCCTATCCTCCCCTTCACTCTGCACCAGCCACACCAGCTTCCTTAACATTCAAAGAACCCAGACACTTTTGCGTCAGAGTATTTGTTCTAATGACCACTTTAACTTTGCCTTCAGTTTCGTCAAATTCCTGACTTGCTTCAGGTTTTTGCTCAGATTTTATCCTCTCAATGACCACATAGGGTGGTCAGGGTAGGTTTCTCTATCCTCACTCCTGGCTGTCCAGGTCCCACCTATCCTGCTCTGATTTCTGTGGTAATTTTTTCCATGGCATTTGCTAATTTTTAACATACCATGTATTTTGCTTTCTTATTGTGTTTTTTATTTATTTCCCATCTCTCTACAATAGAACATAAGCTCTCTGAGGACAGGGGTTTTTGTTAGTTTTATTCACAGATGTCTATGCCTAAAGCATCTGAATATTTACCTAGCATACAGAAGGAGCTCAGTAAATACTTGTTAAATGAATGAGATGCAGACACTTAGGGATACTGATAAAAGGAGAATGTCCTCACAGATTTGAGGCATTAGGTTGCCTCCAACAGAGGCAGCTTCAAAGGACACTGCACAGTGATGGTGAAACTAGATTTACCTTGCACACATTAACCACAAACCTTGTTTAAGACCAACAACAACAATAAAGTTTGACACTGCATCTCTCTTTGGGAATTTTCAAGATAGACATAGAAAGAATATGGAATCCTGGTGCTACTACTTACCAACAGTGGGATGTCAGTTAAGTTATTAATATTTAATCCTTCTGTGTCTCCATATTTCTCATTTTAAAAATGGGGATAACAATATATATTCCATAGGGTTGTTTTGAAGGTTAAATGAGATAACAGATGAAGAGTGTCTGGCAGAGAGTGTGCACTTTCAGAATATTAGCCTTCCACCCCTCTGAGCTTTCTTTGACTTCAGTTTGTTGAGCAAGTGCCAGGGAGTTGAATCCCTTTTGGCGATACCCTCTGAGGAGCGGCATTCCTATTCTTCCCCACCTTTGTTCAATCCAATACAACTCATCTCTCTAACTCCTGCAGAACTTGGCGCAGGTCTTTGCACAGAGTTCCTAAGATTTTACAGAACAATTAAATAACTTAGGGGTCAGGCGCGGTGGCTCACGCCTGTAATCCTAGCACTCTGGGAGGCTCAAGGCGGGCAGATCGTTCAAGGTCAGGAGTTCGAAACCAGCCTGAGCAAGAGTGAGACCCCTTCTCTACTAAAATTAGAAAGAAATTAATTGGCCAACTAAAGATATATATAGAAAAAATTAGCCGGGCATGGTGGCACATGCCTGTAGTCCCAGCTATTCGGGAGGCTGAGGCAGAAGGATCGCCTGAGCCCAGGAGTTTGAGGTTGCTGTGAGCTAGGCTGATGCCATGGCACTCACTCTAACCTGCGCAACAGAGTGAGACTCTGTCTCAAAAAAAAATAATAATAATAATAATAACTTAGGAAGTGACTCAAGTTTATTGTTTCTCCATGATGGCATGTCTCAGAGAACCCTATGTTATTATTACTTCAAAGCTCTTATTCCTGTGTTTCAGGGCTTGGAGTAATGAATATTTTTCTAGGGAACCCTAATTCCAGTCCCTGATGGCATCCATCTGGGGTCAGCACTTTCCGTACATCTTAAACAACGCCTGCTCTCTGTGAATAACATCAGTCAATCCGTGTGCCCATCCCCGGCCCTTGTACCTGCCCTTCTTTTATGACCATCATCCTTTTAAAAAATGCATGTTACAGCCTTCATAAAGAAACTAGAGCACTAGATTGAAACAGTTTCTCTTCAAAACACACTTCTTTATTTGCTTATGTTTTTCTCAAAAGTTTCCTTCGGGAATTAAATATATTTTTAATGTTTATTTCAAGTGTGTTTTTTTTTTTAAAGAAAGAAGCTTTCTTCCTTCCAAAGTACTTTGATCTTATGTTTCTCTTTAATACAATTCCTAAAGCTGAAGCTATAAATATCATTTTCCTCCTTGGAAATAGATAATTAGGCACCATTCTTAAATGAGATTTTAAAAGGAGATACTTAAGCTCAAGTATGCAATAAATGACATACTGTGAAACATGGGTATACTTCTAGGCATGGGCAACTCTGCTAAGCATAATTACACAATGAGGAATTTCTCCATGATAACAATTCAAATTTGAGTGGTCTAATAATACTCTGCTCCTGGTTTACTCAGAGGTGGTCAAGGAGACAGCGTCTCCTAGTGTAAACATGACATGGCAATGGGAGATATTTCTAAAAAAGAGAACTTGAGGTGGGCAGACTTTCCAAGTAGGTTCATTAACCCCTCCTTTTACAAATGATAAAACTCAGTTTCATAGAGGCAAAGTGACTTGCTCTCAGCAAGCATGTGGTTGTTTGCAGTTTAATTTCCTTATCTGTAAAAAGAGAGTTGTCTTTGTTTCTCCGTAGCATTAGGAAACACGGATTCTCGAATCTAAAATCAGCCCCTATAACGTCCCACATACTCAGCATGTTAGACAATTGCCTCTGAGCTGACTGAAGGGTGGGAGGGGATGTGCCACTGAATGATTCATTCTGGTGTCTCACATTCTGCTACAGAAGACGCATCCCTTAATGCCTCACATCTCCTCACCCTCCTCCTTTTTATGAATCAGATGTGATGTAAATAAATAAAGATAATATGGTCATTGTGGTTTTAGAGACATGTAGTTAATTAATGAAAGATACGAATGCAACTTTAGTATGTAAATTTGCTTTATAATCCCTTTATTCCTGTAGCTATGTTTTTATCAAGCTACCCACCCACCTAGTTTTAAGCTATTAAATCTGTAAAGTCACTTCCAAACAAGTACCCAAATATTCTGGAGGTTGGGCACTGACTCCATATGTAATTCCCCAATGGGTGGCCCTATTCCAGCATTAACAGGTCACAGTCCCATAGTTACATAGGAAATAATTAGGAAATGCTGGGTACTCTAGTAATCTAGTTTAGGCCTTTAGGCAGGACAGAAAGGTAAATAGTGAAATATTAGAAGTGTTTTAACAGATATATAAATAAAATGCCATGAGAGAAAAAGAAAGGTGAGATTAATCTTTATTGCAGGACGTGAGGAGAACCAAAAGTCTTTAACCGAGGAAGTGATACCGAAACAGGGCTCTGGGGATAGGTAGGATTCTAAACTGTATTAATGGAGGGAAGGTAGAAGGAATTATCTGAGCAAAGTCATAGAGATGTTCTGTAAGTTTCCGGTGGCTTTTGTAACAAATGACTACAAACTTGCCGGCCTAAAACATCAGAAATTGATTGTCTCCCAGATCTGGAGGCCAGAAATTGAAATCAAGGTGTCCGCAGAGAATGGCCAGGTTCCCTCTGGAAGCTCCAGGGAAGAATCCTTCCTTGCCTCTCGCAGCTTCTGGTGGTTGTTGGTATTTCCTGGCTTCCTTGGCTTATGGCTTCATTACTCCAGTCTCTGCTTGTGTCTTTGCAGTGTTTTCTCCTCTGAGTGTTGTTCTCCTCAGTATGCCTCTTATAAGGACATTTGTCATTGGATTTAGTATGTCCCTGGGTAATCCAGAATGATTTTAACATAATTACCCTTTTCCCAAATAAGGTGCTATTCACAGGTGTTAGAAATTTGAGATGAATATTTAGGCAGGGTTGGAGGGATTTTTTAGCCTGTCACAGATGGGAATGTGCTTTATGAATGACTGTGTGGCTGTGTATGGGTTGGGCAGGTAGAGTTGAGTTCAAGAACAGTAAGGTCAAGACATTCCTTGAAAGACTTTTGGAGTCCAGTATTTCATTAGCATCCCTTACCTTCAACCTGTTTTGAAAACTACTAACTGTTAAGCTAAAGAAATGTGGCTATTGTATAATCTAAACTCTTGACTTTTTAAGGAAGATAATAGGCCCAGAAAGGTTAGATAATTGACTCAAAGTCACATCAGGAATTAAGGGCAAAATTTAAGTGGCAAATTCAGAATCCAAATAGAAGTCATCTAATTTTAATGTCTTCTTGATGAAAGCTTTTTAACTATATTCTACATTTCCCTAAAGTTATTAAAGACGCTTAGATCAAACACACACACACACGCAACACACACACAAACACACAGAATTCTAACATAATGGTGTGTCTATTAACTTCATCAGTGGGTCTTAAGGGGTCAAGCCATAAAGAACAGTCTTCTGTGACTCCCCTATACAGTAGAGGATTTTCAGCTGTGCAAAACAGAAATGTGCAATAGATCCACCATAGTGTCTATGACAACATACTGCAACTTCTTGTTTGCATACCTGCTTCAGAGAAATGAAGATGTTTTGAGGACGGGAATTATATACCAGTGATGACAAATTTTGTGCCTATATTCATACCCCTTTTAAGATACTTTGTATGAGCATAGCCCTGGTGGTTATTTTGGAATCAAGTATGGCTCTTTCTCCATGTCCCAGTCACCACTGTTTGGATCAGGTTGTCACTGTGCTGATGGCTTTACTTACTTTAAATGGCCCCAATTATCCATTGTCCAGTTTTTAGCCAGATGCCATTTCCCATTCAGATTATTTTCCCTGATGTCTTTTTGTGATTTTTGTGCATTCTTTTGCAACCTAAAGCCCATAACCCAAAATGCCTACGGTAAAATGTGAAGGTAGGATGAATCTCCATATTGCACAGCAATAGCAGAGACAGAAACTATTCTGTTTTTCAAAAGTGGTATATTGTGATGGGTGGAATATTTGCCTGTAAAATGAATACAGATTTAAACATATTTCTTGAATTTTTCACCTGGCTGTTAGCAATGCAAGTAATAGCCAGTGGTCAGTGGATGTGGAGAAATGCATTTGTGCCTCGATTATGAATTTGGTGCTTCAGAGTGGGGTAACATAAAAGTGGAAAAGCATCTTGATGGTCCTCTTTAAGCTACTCCATCAAACAGATTCACCCCATCACACAAGACTTCATTATGTTATCTCCTAACAACACTAAGACCTCTTCCTGAGGCAGACACAGTGATATTCCCCAAATATTTCACTTGTTCCGAACATTCCCTAGGCCTTTGGAAATTGAGTGGAGCCATGCGACTAGACATGGCTAATAAAATGTGAGCTGAAATGATATGTATCAATTCTGAACTGAGTAGTAAAATACATTTATGGAATCCTTCACTGGCTTCTTCTACCACAGGGAAACTAGAGGACTAGTGTTTCAGAGAATCTAGCTATAGGGTGGGGAGCTTCATCTATATGGGTCCCTGAGTGATGCCGTGAAGCAAAGCCATCTTCATTCCCTGCTCATCCCCTACCCTGAACTATAAGCAAGAAATAAACTTTTGTTTTAAGCCACTTAGACTTTAAGTGATTTTCTTCTAAACTGCCTGAGTTGAATATGTGAAATGAAAGCCACACCATGGTAAAAGAAAAACTAAGAGCAATAGAAGGCGTGTGAGCTCAAAAAAAAAAAAAAAAAAAAGTGTGCTCTTAATTCTGTAAATCGAAGGAAATTCTAACCGTACGAACCCTGAAAAAGATGATCTTGAGGCTATAGAAGTGTTTGCTCTCTTCCTGGCCTCTTTAGCAGGGCCACTCCACCCAATGCTCATGCCCCTAGGGCTCACAAAAGCAACAACTACTAGCTATTGCTCCTCTGCACAACCAATTAGGATGAACCAGAACAGGAGTGTCAGCGCACCCTTTTCGCCCCCTCCCTGTCTGATTAAACATCCTTTTTTTTGCCCTTTCTTATCTTTTTATACTCAAGGCCTTATTCCTGCACATCAGCTTGAATTGTTTTCTCTATTCCCTCTGGTATACAACACCTTTTCTGACTCACCTCCTGGCATATGGACCTGCAGAGTTTCTGGTTCAGTCTGGCCCCTTTGGCCTCTAGTGTCATTGCTACCTAGCAAGGGAAGGGCTCCCTGCCTGTGCTTCTCCATCATTTAAGGGATTAGACTCAGTTCCTTGATGAAAATGTTTGATTTTTCTGAACATTCATTTTGCCCTTTAGAAGGGCATTCTTTCTAATTCCCAAAAATAACACATGGTAGCGGACAAGAAGCCTGCTTGACTACTGAGAACTTTCTGGTCTCAGCGTATTCTAGTTTGTATGTTATTGCTATTCCTGATTGCCTGCAGTTTAATACCCGTGTGCAGTTTCCTTTTCTGTGATGAGAGAATTGTAATACTTTGGGGTTTTCCTAGTATTTATTTTAAAAAACCAAAAGTATTTTCTTGTAGCCTAAAAATTCCATTTAAAAATGTAGTGTCATAACAAACAAAAACAAGTGTTATCTTAGAAAATTTAGCACTTTGTGACATTTGACATTCAGTAATATTTTCTAAAAATGATTATAATCAGTGTGGTCATGTATAACAAGGTAGGCTAATCAGATCCCTACAATGACATAAATTGAAATAAAAACAGATGTTAAGCAGGGTTTAAAAAGAAAAAGAGAGAAAATGAGGCATTTGTATGCTCTATTATACTTTCAAATAATTAAAAATTATCTTTCTTTATCCAGTTAAAATTTCTTCAAACTGCACAAAAGAATTTTTCTTTCTTGGTTAGAAAGTGTGATTGATGAGTCATTTCTTATGCTTTTATTTTAAACTTCATGCTCAGATCATTCGTTTGGATGAAGCACCTTATCCCCAATGTGCAAGGCCTATGAGAACCCTCACAGGATCTTCTTAAATCACACATGGAATTGCAAGGATAGAATAGGTGGAGCAAAGAGCCTACATTTTTTTTTTTTTTTTTTTTGAGACAGAGTCTTGCTCTGTTTCCTGGGCTAGAGTGAGTGCACTGGCGTCAGCCTAGCTCACAGCAACCTCCAAATCCTGGGCTCAAGCGATCCTTCTGCCTCAGCCTCCCAAGTAGCTGGGACTACAGGTATGTGCCACCATGCCTGGTTAATTTTTCTAGGTTTTTTTAGTTGGCCAATTAATTTCTTTCTATTTTTAGTAGAGACGGGGTCTTGCTCTTGCTCAGGCTGGTTTTGAACTCCTGACCTTGAGTGATCCTCCCACCTCGGCCTCCCAGAGTGCTAGGATTACAGGTGTGAGCCACTGCGCCTGGCAAAGAGCCTACATTTTTTAAGGGCAACGGTTACATCTTACACATTGTTCATTATCAAGTTCCACAGAATACCTATCCAGTATAGCCTCCTAATAAACACTTAATTGAACTGTTTCTCTTCTTCAGTAGTGAAGGATAATGAAATCCAGATTCTTTCCTGATGATTGACAGTGGGATTCAGGTAGGTGGTTAGAGACAGTACCTTCCTGGGGTGATATGTAGGCAGGTGCTGACAGTATCACCTGCCTATTAATGTCGCTTTCTTCAAACTAACTTAACAGAGCAGACTTTGATAACCTGCTCTAGAGCAGAACACACAATTTACAAAGAACAAGTAGTGTTGCAGAGAGATGTGGGCAGTCAACAGACAAGGCTAGAAATTTAAACTATCAGACCCTCCAATAGAAGAAAAAAATCCAAGAATAACTTAAAATAATTTTTAGTATTTTTGAAAATATGCTACAATGAGTTATTCCTTATTTTAATTAGTCATTTGACATTTTTATGTGTCTTTGATCAAACTTCATTTTCAAAGAATAGTCTTGAAATAATTCTTTCACATCTCATAAAGACTAGATGTATGTACATTACAAAGACCACTTAGCATATCAAAATTTCAGATACTTTTTTTATACCTAAAGGGGATAATCTCAGTTTAAAGTAAATGATAAAAATTATTTTCAATAGAAAAGATTTCCTCAAAAGATAAGCCTGGAAATTCTTCATCTTCATTATTTTTTCTTACAGCCTCAATGAAAAATGAAATATCTTACAAGCATACTTACTGGAATATTTCACCTGCTTTCTGAAAAAAAGTGCATAAAAATGTGCATAAAAATAGTAGCAGTAAAATCACATAGCACTTACCGTGAGCCAGACACTCTTCTGAGTGAAGATATATATTTTACTTTATTTCTCACAAAAACTCTACAAGGTAGATTGATCATATTACAGATGAGGAAACTGGGGCATAAAAGAGATTGATGTCACTAGTTTATATTTTAGCTAGTCTGTGACTATAATATGCAAACTTATTATATGTCCCTTTATCAATATGCTTTCTGTAAATAATATTTTAGAATGGAGAATACTAACTTGGAATCCTATTTTCTTATATTAAAATTAAAATTAAAGGTTACATTCTTTATTAAAGATAAATAATTTTAACGCTGAGGAAAAAAGTCATAAACTAGTTATAACAACTATACACCTACATTAATGTAAAATAGCAAATGTAGTACTGCATACATTGATAATATAAGGTCTCAATATATTATAAAATTTACAGGTATGCATAAATATGACTCTACTGTTATAAATCTGGACTATCTAAAAGTTATATGTTAGTATGATAAACATCAGTTATTTTATTAAGTATTTTTGCTTAGAATTTTAGAAGTCTGGAGGATGGGAAGCTTTGAAGTTTATAGATAGCATATCTTAAAAATCTGTCAATGAAAATTTGAATTCATGCCTTTTTTATCTATTAAAAATGTCCTTATAACAAAAATAAATAAATAAAAATAAAAAAGATTGAGATTCAAGAGCTGGGATTCAAACATAGGCAGTTTGGCTATAGAGAACATACCTTTAATCATCATGCACTACCACCTTTCAATAAATACAACACCAAAAAAAGAACAATTGATTAAGAGAATGAACATTGAAATGAAAATGTGTCTTGTGAGTTCTCTAATATCATAAATAGAAGGGCTTCCTCAAGGCCTACTCTCAACCTGCCCAAAACAGAATTAATCATCTCTCCAAAGTTGTTTTTTTTAATGGTATATTCTTCTTTATCAGGCAGAATAAATTAAGTTACAGTACAATTAACAAATGACCCTGGTATCTCACTGCTTTAAAGGAGGATCTTTGGTTAGCTAGGGCTTTGTTCCATGTCCTCTTAATTCTGGAATCCAGATTAATGAAATAATGTCTAGTTGGAACACTGCAGGTCTTTACAGAGGGAAAAGAAAACATTGTGTATCAAATACTTGTTCTTAAAGCTTTCTCCTCTTAGAGAAACTAAGACTCCTGGTCAAGGTTCTTTACCCAAAGGAAGTCACATGGCTATAGTTGAATCTAACAGCAGGTATTTTAAAGTTATTCAGAGAAATTAACAGATTTTAATGAGCAATAATATATTCAGCTACAGTCCCATCTTAGTTTATTAGCATCACCACCCACACAAGCCAGAAACCTGGGATGTATTTCTAAATCATATTTTTTCCATCACTTTTCCCAAAGCAGGCAACACTCAAAATATATATATATATAAAGGGGGGGGAGAGAGAGAGAGAGAGAGAGAGAGAGAGAGAGAGAGAGAGAGAGAGAGAGTTCTCATTCTAAATATTTCTCTCAACCATTCAGTCTCCTCCATTCCCAGTGCTGTACCTCGATCTCAAAATCTTCCTTCCAGACTTGTCTCCCCTAACAGATTTCTCATTCTTTATCCAGTCTCATCCCCTTGTGATCATCATTCACACTGTCACCAAAGTGATGTTGATAAATTAAAATTAATAATGTTCCTCCCTGATTATAATTCGTAAATGATTATACATCTTCTACAGAGTTGATGCAAAAAGAATTCTTCTTCCGACACTGCTTTTATAGCACCGTTCCGGTTCCCCAGAAGAATTCTGCACGAGCCCCCTACTAACCCTGCGCAGTTCATTGAGCACACCATTACATTTCATGTTTTCAATCCTTATTCTAAGCTATTTTGTTTAGGGAGTTCCCTACATCCTATCGTTGCCAGGCAAAAATCCACTTTGATAAGTACTTTTTTGTGTGTGTGGAATTTTCCCCCTCCCTTTCTAATGGTTCTTCCTAGCTCTGTACTATAGTATACCCTAAATCGGAAGTGACATTAATTCAGCCTGTTAATTTTTTCGCATACATTTATATATAATAATTATTGCTTTACATGCCTATGGCTTCTATTGGCTGTGAACTATTTAAGGGAAGTGTTTATATATTATTCATTTTTATATGTGCAGTGCCTATCACAGTGCCCAGAATTTAAAATCTATTCAGCAAATCTTAAACAATTTTTCAGTCCTCATTAAAAAGTAATGGAAAAGAACTGAGAGCGTGGGTGCAGATCACATTTTAAATCAAATAGGAATGTACACAAGCACATCGAAAACATGACAGGAAGTGGGTTTAATGAGGCAGGGAATAAGAAAATAGAGAAGATTCTACTTAAAATATGCAAACAAGAAAAGATGAAAGAAAGGGAATTTGGGAGAAAGGCTAAATTCATTGTTTGCTCAGATTAAAGATTAAATTATGAGAGTCAACAAGTTTACATTCTTATTTTTGCTTTCTTATTCAATGTGACAATTAGTTTCTTTGTTTTAAGAAGACAATCTCTTATTTTCATGCCCTTTTTCTTAAAATTAAATTGACATAAAGAGAAATAATATTTGATTTAAAAAATATAAAATGGTCTGTTTTTTTTTAAATTTTATATCCTTCTAGCTCCTGAGGTATTTAATATCAACATATTATTAAATTCTTTAATAATAAAATTTTGACTTTTGGACTTTATCTTCTCTAACTTTTATTTTGCTAGTGATCAAGAGTTTTAATGTATTCTGTTACTTATAGATAGTATAAAATTTTAAAAAATTTTCACTGCTATTATATCTAAAATGGCAGGAGAGCCCCACCTTTATAATTAAATTAATGCATGTAAGTTACTTATAATTAGTTATATGCAATGAAATAATTTTTATACAGAAACTGAACAAGCGAGTAAGGGTGAGGAGGGTTATAACTTAGAAAAACCTTCTGATATATTACATCTGTATAGCATTTATCCAGTAAAGGACTACTTGAATTTCTTAATAGAATTCACATGCTGGAAATAATAAACCATTTTGTTGTGAACAAGGGAAGTTCTACTTGTCCCACAGGAGCTGAAATGATCTCTTATTAAACTTGGTTGTTATGTTTCAGACTTGTCTCTGGACTCAAATATTATTTCTCCAAGCACAATCGTGCAGAAAGCATGAAGGAATTGATAGGGTTGTAGTACAAAAATGATTTGCTAAAAGCCTTTGAAAAGAGCAACAGAAAAACAAAAAGACTAGTTTCAACAGTGAGATTGGATTGAGGCTTGATGTGGCTTGAAAGAGTTTAAGAGCCTCCAAAGAAAGACTTTAGTTATATTCCTGCAACGTGACTGTGGCAGGTGAGAAAATATGACAGTGAGAACACGGGAGAAATGCCAGTGCATATGATGACTTGGAATCAGATGAAGATTTAAATGAAGAAAAAGGTCAGACTACTTACAGACAAAATTAAACTTAGTAGCTAAATTTAAAATGATCAAGAGAAGAGTATTCAGGATTTATTTTTGCCCATAGAATCTAAAGATCAAATGATAGTTTTGAGAAAACACTTGAAAATTGTATAAAATCAGACCAGTGTGTTATTGCACATTGAGAGAAGCTGTGAATCAATGACCCAAGAAGGTGGAAAATGAATGAATAATCCTCTTGGTTACTTCATAAAATGAATGGCTTGTATCTATCAAATGTACACTGAAAGGAGACAACGGGAGATGCCTTTAGCAGGTTAAGATGATTAAGTTTATCTCAGAATTCTTTACAGCAGTTGTGCACCCTGGAGTGCTCTGTGCTCTAAAGGAATGATCAGGAATACTGTAAACATCAGGGACATACCAGAATCTCTTTAGGATACTTAAAGGTGAAAGAAGCAAATTTCTCAACAGAATAGAATTTCTGACCCCAGAAACAGCGTTAGGGATTGGCCTAATTGCCAAGGAAAAAGATCCTAAGTGGTTTTTCTATATGTATACACCAGCTCATTCCAAAAATGAATGAAAGTATCGGAATAAGATACTCAAAGATACCTATAAATTTATACTTTTAAAAGGTGAAAATATACAGTGAAGGGAAAAATAAGAGTTAAAAATATAAAATTGAATATGAACATTGCCAATATAATTGGAATGGTTGGGCCATTCACTTGGTTCTAAGCTTTCTAATGGTCAATACAAAAAGTAGGAGATAGTTGTTACAAGATTCAGGGTTCATAAAATAAAAGCTAAGCAATTGCTCAGAAAAATTGACCCTAAAATAAGAGGAAAAAAAACCGTCTTCATAAGTTTTTTTTCTTTTTTTTTTTTGAGACAGAGTCTCACTCTGTTGCCCAGGCTAGAGTGCCGTGGCATCAGCCTAGCTCACAGCAACCTCAAAATTCTGGGCTCAAGCAATCCTTCTGTCTCTAACTCCCAAGTAGCTGGGACTACAGGCATGTGCCACCATGCCCAGCTATTTTTTTAAAATATATTTTAGTTGTATGGCTAATTTCTTTCTATTTTTAGTAGAGATGTGGTCTTGCTCTTGCTCAGGCTGATCTCGAACTCCTGACATTCAGCAATCCTCCCACCTCGGCCTCGCAGAGTGCTAGGATAACAAGCACGAGCCACTGTGCCCAGCCCTCTTCATAAAATTTTCATAAAGAAGCCCCTGCATAATAAAATGAAAATTTTTGTCAACATTGTTGCAACCAATGCAATCAAGTTTCATAGGGCTGTTTCTTATTTTTAAACTACTCTAACCACAGGCTGATGGCATTGCATTAATAGAACAGACACCATGAGTATATTTTAGCATTCTGTATGTTAGCATTTCTTGAAGAATAAGTGAGCTGCATATGCTTTGGGAACTCTGTCATAATGTGGCATCTCCCTATTAAATTTTAAATGGGAATAGGGTGACAAGAAATTTAGAAATATACTCTTTCAAAAGCACCTCAAATGCAGCTGTTCTATGTTACTAGATGAACAAAGATCCATATAATATGAGTAAATACATCTGTCTTAAGATTAAGCTTATTTGGGAAAGCTGATTGATTTTTATTGAGGTTGAGATATCATAATGTTGCCAGGGTCTAAAAACAGACTAGAGAACAGAAGCATATTTATCTTAAACTAACATTTGGAGATAAGGAAAATGTTGCTCCCATTGCATATAAGATTGATAGGATAAAATATTGTTTTCCAGAATAATTCTTAAATAGGCAGGTAAGAAACTCCATTGGTTTCTTAATACATCTGTGAAGCAACCTACTAATAAGACAGACTAAATGTGCTTGACTGAATTATCGCAATCTATTACCAACTTTTAACAAAGGTTCAATGCCACATGGAAGAAGTCAATCTTTTTTTAATCTAAAAGTTTGAATGTTTTAGACTTGTAATGAAACAACGTGGTTCATATTTTACATTTTTTCATAAACATATCTCAATCAGGAACATTTTCAATAAAATAAAAGCTATACAAACTAGACTTGTACTTTATTATCTTCTCAGCCTAAGGCTGACAGTGAAGGTGGTACTTTAAGCATTAAGTATGTATATTTTCTTACTGAGATTTTTGCAAGGCACAGCATGCACTTCAGCTAGAGATGTGAAATAATCTGTGATGCGATTACTCAGTGCTATTGCTGGGAGGCTTGGAAACTAAACATGGGGTTTGATACCCAGCAAGAATTATCACTCATCAAGGCAGTCCCACAACCTGGTATTTAAGAAAATGTTAAAATCTGTTGCTTTAAAAATTGTTTCAATGAAAGAACTAAAACACGATTTAGTCAGGACAGAGTTTTAGAATTTCAATGAGCAAGAAAACGTGCATAGTAGTTCTCATAAAAAAGCAAAATAACTCTAAATCAATTACACTCATAAACATTGTGTATTTATGATGACTACCTATTTTTTAAAGGGAAAAAAACACATTTTCATAGTATTATTGGATTTCACATTTCATTGAATTCATTGAGGAGCATTTTGACAAGTTGCTATGATTCTTAAGTGAATCAGCCAGCTCAACTGTATTACTCTCAAAAATTGATAATAATAGCCTAACAATGTAAAACTTATTATTTCTCATTTATATCTTCACAACTGGCACTTTAAATGGCAAATATATTTTCTAAACTGTAAAAATACAGTTTAATAGTTACTTATTATTACAAAATACAGAACATGTTGGTGGTCCTCTTGAGAACAAGCACACAACTAAACAACAATTGGGAATGCAAATATAGTTCTTGCATAGGCAAAGAGTCTCTAATCAATATTCCATAATTACTTTTGAAATACTTATGAAGAACTCATACTACTATTCTTACTATAAATTCAATGCAACTAAAATGAGGATAAAAAGATGTCAAGGCTGTAACCATGAATGTTCACTGCATAGTGTAACTTTAAAGGCTGGTCTTGAAGAGCATTCAAACAGTCCACTCAATGAAATATTTATTGAGTACCCTCTAGGTGCTTGCCATTGGGTGAGCTCCAGAGGGGTATAGACCAGAGAACACATTATCTTTGAAACTTTGGGTCAGCCTAAGAAACAATTCTTTGTGCTAACAATCTCATACACAGCAGGAACACTCTTTTCATACCCTCTATATGGTATGTGAACAATGCTTGGTACTAAAATAAAATGCCTCTCTAAAATTTGTCATAAAAAGAATCATAATTTTTGAGATTATCAAATTTTTGCTGAGAATATTGCTTGTATCTGAAATTTGGATAATAGAAATATAGTCTGGTATCTAAGAAGTTACTTTATTTCCCATGAAAGAGAAGTGATATAAGCAAAGTCATACATAGGATAAGTTAGAACCCAAAGCAATGTTAGGCATAGTAAATAGATTAAAAGTACTGTGAAATCTCCTGTCAAAAAAATTTTAAAACATAATATTGATTTTTTCCAACTCTATAAGTAATATTTTGTTGGAATTAGTTGGAAAAGTGGTAAAAACTTAAAAGGAAAATTAAAATCACAGCTATTAAAATTTCTTTGTTATCTTTTACCTATCAGCATACATACATACTTATAGAACAATAACTATGGAATTATAGTGTGCATTCTTGCTTTATTATAGCATCGCAATTTTCAAAATTATTAAAAACTGTTAGTGGTTTCACAGTATTCCAACATATGGATTGTCATAACTCTGTTGGCATTTCTATACAGATGGACATTCAGTTTGGTTTATTATTTTTGATTTAACAAACATTCTTGCCTAGAAAATTCTCTTGGCATCTCTGATCATTGACTCAGGAAAGAGTCCTAGAAATGCAGTTATGGTAACAAAATATAAAAGTGACTGCAAGGCTTTTGACACGAAAGGTCAGAATTCCTTCCAAAAGGACTGCTTTAGTACATATTTGCACCAGCAGACTGTAAGAAAATCCCCTATACCACACTGGAATATGTCATTACAGAAACTTAGCTAGACTTACAGAGGAAAATTACATCTGTTTAAATGTGCACTTACTTGATAGGATTTGGAATCAAGACACCCAGGGAAAGAAAGACTATTTGGGGATGATACAGAAAATATGAGTGCTTGCTGTTTCAGGTAAAAGTGATGCTCTTTGAGATCTTTTGAAAGAAATAAAGGAAAGCAAAGTAAAATTTCTGAAATGAAATAAGAGTGATCACTTAGATATTTGGGAGTAATTACAAAAAGGTCTGAATATATAGCTGGAAATAGACTGAGACAGGAAGTATATTAATTGGCTTGGGTTACCAGAACAAATTATCATAGACTCTGTGTGGTTTAAACAACAGAAATTTATTTCTCGCAGTCTAGAGACTGAAATGTCCAGGATCAAGGTTTAGGCCAGTTTGGTCTTTGTTGAGGGCCTTATACCTGGCTTGCAGATTGCCACCTTCTCACTGTGTCCTCATATGGTGGGGAGAGAGAGAGAGAGAGAGAGAGATAGAGAGAGAGAGAGAGAGAGGGAGAGAGAGAGAGAGAGAGAGAGAGAGAGAGAGAGAACGCCCATAATTGATTTAACCTTGCTGGGAAGAGCAAAATGGATGAAAAGAAACCACCAGTGATCATCCCTCCACATGAACACCAAATTCAATAACCATCCACACAAGAAAGCACCTTCAGAAGAATCCAAAATCAGGTGAGTGATCACGGTAATCACAGTATCTGTTTTTAACATAATATCTAGGAAAGAGGCACTGAAGAGGGCAGAAAAGATAGTCTTGCATTGCTGACACCACCACCTCCATTCTCCTCGGCTCTTTGCCAACAATTGGTGGAGAGTGAATGTGTGCCCAGGGGTGGAAGAGTGACATGATTGTGGGACTTTGCATTGGACCTCAGGGCCACCCTGTCACAGAAGAACACAGCACAAGGCAGAATTCTGCTGGTGCCCATGGAGAGAGCATTTCAGTAAGCCTGGGCAGAGGGAAATACTCCACTCCAGTGGGAGAACTCTGATTTCCAGCTAGCCCTATCATCAGCTGACATAAAGTAGCTTGGAGCCTGGAATAAATTGTAAAGCAGTCAGGCCCCCAAAACTGAAGTCCTTGGGCAAATTCTGTGGCTGTTCTGGCTTAGAGACAGTTGAATTTGAGTGCATGTGACCCAGTGAGACACCAGGTACAGTGGCCAAGCCAGTGCCTACTCCACAGCTCAAGGAATCTTCTTCCACTTGGGGAAAGGAAAAGGAAGGGTTCAAAGGACTATTGTTTTGCAACTGGGTTCTGGGTCAGCCATAGTAAAATAAAGTACCAAGCAGATTCCTGAAGTACCTGATTCTAGGACTTATGTCCTGGAAGGTATTTCTGAACCCACCATGGGCCAGAAGGGAATTCCCTGCCCTTACGGGAGTAGCCCAGTCCTGATAGGTTTCAATACCTCTTGACTAAAGGGCTCCAGTGCTTTGAATAAACATCAGAGGTAGCCAGGCAATAGTCACACTGGTTTGGGGTGAGATGAGGCTGGGTTTAGGCATGAACTGGTGCAGTCCTAGCTGTGGTAGCCATGAAGGAGTGCTCATATCACTTCACCCCCAACTCCAGCAACCAAGCACAGAGAGGAAGGGAAGAGAGTGACAGACATTGCCTGGTAATTCAAGGGATTCTCTCATGTCTTACCCAAGTTCATGAAGGCAGTATTACCAGGAGTCTGCAAGAGTCACAGCATTACTGAGCTTGGGAAACCCCCAGTGCTGATATGGCTGCAGTAATAGAAGACTTAGAAAACAACAGTCATTTCTCTTTGAATACTCGGAAAGTCTTCTCAAGAAAGACTGGTTTAAAGAAGCCCAGAGTGCAAAGATTAGAATAAATAACTAGCTCTTCAATGCCTGCCCAGACATCCACAAACATCATAAATATGCAGAAAGACATGATCTCACCAAATGAGCTAAATAAGACACGAGTGACCAATCCCAGAATGATGGAGATACGTGAACTTTCAGACGATGAATACAAAACAGCTGTCCTGAAGAAGCTCAATGAACTTCAAGACAATACAGAGAAGGAATTCAGAAGCCCATCAGAGAAATTTAACAAAGAGATTGACATAATAAGAAAAAATCAAGCAGACACTGTGGAGCTCAAAAATTCAACTGAAAAAGTGAAAACTGCATCAGAGTCTCTCAATAGCAGAATAAATCAAGCAGAGGAAAGAACTACTGAATATGAAAAAAGGCTATTTGAAAATACGCAATTAGAAGAGAAAAAAAGAAAAATGAACAAAAAAGAATGAAACCAACTTACAAGATCTAGAAAATACCTTCCAAAGGGCAAATCTAATAGTTATTGGCCTTAAGTGGGAGATAGAGAGAGAGAGATTGGGTTAAAAACTTTATTCAAAGAAAGAATAACAAAGAACTTTTCAAACCTAGAGAAAGATATCAATATTTAGTTACAAGAAAGGCATAGAATACCAAGCAGATTTAGCCCAAACAGGACTACCTCAGTTTGTTTAATAATCAAGCTCCCAAAGTTTACAGATAAAGAAAAGGTCCCAAGGGAAGCAAGAAAAAATAACAAGTAACATAAACAAGTAACATATAACAGAGCTTCAACACATTTGGCAGCGGACTTCTCAGTGGAAACCTTACTGGCTAGGAGAGAATGGCATGATGCATTCAAAATGTTAAAGGAAAAAAAAAAAAAAACCTAAGCCTAATATCCTGCAAATGTGAAGGAGAAATAAAGACTTCCTGAGACAAACAAAATCTGATGGATTTTATAAACTCCAGATCTATCCTATAAGAAATAATAAATGGAGCTCTTTGATCTGGAAGAAAAGAATATTAGTAAATAATAAGAAATCTGAAGGTATAAAACTCACTGGTAATGGTAAGTAAACTAGTACATAATACTCTGTTGCTGCAATTGTGGTATATAAACTGCTTATATCATAAATAGGAACCCTAAAAGACAAATATAACAAAAATAATAATTACAACTACTTTATAAGAGATCAACAGCATAAAGAGAGATAAATGGAAACCACAGCCAGGGGGGTGCATGTAAATGTAGAGTTTCTTTGAGATTTCCCCTTGCTTGTTTGTTTGTTCTTTGTAAGCAGAGTTAAGTTTTCATATTTTTAAATTATTTGGTTATAAAATGTTTTGCAAGCCTCATTATAGCCTCAAATATAAAAACCTAAAACAGATACACAAAAAATAAAAAGCAAGAAACTGAAACACACTACCAGAGAAAATCATTTTTTATACAAAGAAAGACAGTAAGGAAATAAGAAAGTAAGAGAAGACCACAAAACAACCAGAAATCAAATAAAAACATGGCAGTAGTACATCCTTACTTATCAATAATAACACATCAATAATAATCACATTGACTGTGAATGGACTAAACTTTCAAATCAAAAGACATAGAGTGGCTGAAATGATAAAAATAAACAAACAAAAGATCCAATTACATGTTGTATGCAAGAAACCCAATTCATCTACAAAGACATACAGTCTGAAAATAAAGGGATGGAAAAAGATATCCAGGAAGAAATCCAAAATGTGAATAAACCAATTTAACAAGTAATGAGATAGAAGAAGTAATAGAAAGTCTCTCATGATAGAAAAAGACTTGATGGCTTCACTGTGGAATTCCGCTAAACATTCAAAGAATGAATACCTATTCTACTTAAATTGTTCCAAAAAATCAAGAATGAAGGGATTCTTCTAGACTCATTCTCTGAGTATTATCACCCTAATACTAAAACCAGACAAACACACTACTGAAAAAGAATACTATAGGCCAATGAACATAGATGAAAAATTCTCTGCATAAATGAGAAACAGAGATGCAAAAATCTCTGATGAACATAGATGCAAAATTCCTCAACAAAATACTAGCAAATTGAATGAAACAACACATTAAAAATATTATCCCTCATGATCAAGTGGGATTCATTTCAGTGATACAAGGATAGTTCAACACATGCAAATCAATCAATGTGATACATCATATCAACAGAACAAAGAAAAAATCGTGACTATTTCAATTGATTCTGAATGATCATTTGATAAAATTCAACATCCTTCATGGTAAAGACTCTCAAAAAGCTAGAAAAAGAAGAAACACACCTCAGCACTATATAAGCCATCTATTACAGACCTATATGTAGTATTCTACTGTATAGGGAAAAACCAAAAGCCTTTCCTCTAAGATCTGGAATAAAACAAGGATGCCCACTTTCTCACCACTGTTATTCAACATAGTACTGGAAGTTCTAGCTAGAGCAATCAGACAAGAGAAAGAAATAGAGGGAATCCCAATTGAAAAGGAAAAAGTCAAATTATCCTTGTTTGCAGACAATAGAGAAACCTGAACATATCACGTGTGCGCACACACACACACACACACACATAAACTATTAGAAATGATAAACAAATTCAGTAAAGTTGCAGGATACAGAATCAGCATACAAAAAATCAGTAGAATTTCTATATGCTAACGGCAAACAATCTTAATAAGAAACCAAGAAAATTGTCTCATTTATAGTAGCTACAAGTAAAATAAAATGCCTAGGAATAAACTTAACCCAAGAAGTGAAAGTTCTCTACCATAAAAACTATAAAACATTCATAAAAGAAATTGAAGAGACACAAAAAAATGGAAATCTCTTCCATATTCATGGATTGGAAGAATCAATATTGTTAAAATGTCCATATTACACACAGCAATCAATTCAATATTCATAAAAATATTAATACCAATGACACTCTTCACAGAAATAGAAAAAAAAATACTAAAACTTATATGGAACCACAAAAGACTCAGAATAGTCAAAGCCACCCTGAGCAAAAAGAACAAAACTGAAGGAATCACATTACCTGATTTCAAATTGTACTACAGAGCTGTAGTAACTAAAACAGCATGTTATTGGCATAAAAACAGACAAATAGACCAATGGAACAGAATAGAGAACCCAGAAGTAAATCCATACATCTATAGTGACCTTATATTCAACAAAGCTGTCAAGAATATACATTGGGGTAAGGAGAGTCTCTTCGATAAGTTATGCGGAGATAACTGGATATCCAAATGCAGAAGAATGAAACTACACCCTTATATTTCTCACCATATACATAAATAACCTCAAAATGGATTAAATACTTAAATTTAAAATCTGAAACCATGAAACTCCTAAAAGAAAACATTGAGGAAACAGTTCAGGACATTGTCTGGGCAATGATTTCTTGAATAATACCCCTAAAGCACAGAAAAACAAAGCAAAATTGGACAAATGAGATTACTTCATGCTAAAAAGCTTCTGTACAGCAAAGGATACAATCAACAGCCCCCAGAATGTGATAAAATATTTGCAAACTGCCCATCTGACAAGGAATTAATAACTAGAATATACAAGGATCTCCAACAACTCGATAGGAAAAAAAATCATATAATACAATTAAAAATGTACAAAGGATCTGCATCGACATTTCTAAAAAGAAGACATACAAATGGCCAAAAGGTATATGAAAAAAAAACCAAAACTCAACATCATTAGTCATCAGAGAAATGCCAATCAAAACTACAATGTGATATCATCTTACCCCAGTTACAATGGCTTCTTATTGAAAAGACAGGCAATAATGAATTCTGGAGAGGATGTGGAGAAAGGTGAATTCTCATACACTGTTGGTGGGAATGTAAATTAGGGAAACCACTTTAGAGAACAATATGGAGGTTCCTCAGAAAACTAAAAATAGAGCTACCATATGATCCAGCAATCCTACTGCTGGTTATATATCCAAAGGAGGGGAAATCAGTATATCAAAAAAAAAATATATATATATCTGCACTCTCATGTTTATTGCAGCACTGTTCACAATAGCCAAGATTTGAAATCTATGTGCCCAGCAATGGATAAATGAATAAAGACATTTGGTACATATACAGAGTAAAATATTATATAACCATGAAAAGAATAAAATCCTGCCATTTGCAACAACATAGATGGAAATGGAGAATATTAAGCGAAATAAGCCAATCACAGAATGACAAATCTTGTACGTTCTCACTCACATGTAGAAGTTAAATATTAAAAACAACTGATCTCTTGGTGATAAGGAGCAATTTGATGGTTACCATAGAATAGGAAGTCCAGTGGGGGCGAGGAGTGAGGATGGTTAATGAGTGCAAAAATATATTTAGATAAATAGAATGAACAATATTTGATAACTAACAAAGTGCTGTAAGTCAACCATAAGTTACGGTATACTTTAAAATAACTGAGTGGATTTGGAATATTCCTAATACAAAGAAATGATAAATGCTTTATCATTTATTAAGAAATTACCTTGATTTGGTTAATACACACTGTATGCCTGTATCAAAACATTACATGTACTCTAACATATACAACTACTATGACCCATAATAATTAAAAATATAACATTAAATGGGAAAATTCATTTAACCTTAATTACCTTCCAAAGACACTATTTTCAGATACAGTTACACTGGAGGTTACGCCCTCACCATATGGATTTGAGGAGACACAATTCAGCCCATAGTGGAAAGGTATTCCTCACAAAACGTTATGAAGAGAAAAATCGGTGAGTGCTTGGTAAGCATATCTATAAACAGCAAGACGATTATCTTTAACAGGAATTGCAGACAACTTTTTAGAAACTCATACTTATTGTATAACGTCTGTTATATACCATGCAAGAAGCTTTTGTACATCACAAAAGGAGTGGGATAAAATATAAGGGGTTCTTAAACTAAGATAGTGGAGTTGTGAAACAACAACTTAGAGACATTATTTTAAATCCCAAGGGTAGATGAGATACCTAAAGCAGTAGCAGAGAATGACAAGACAACGTCTGGGACAAGGCCCTGGGGAGCTGTCACAGTCAGGCAATCAACAAATATTATTAAATGAGTCCCAAAACAGCGGTCAGGAGAGAGGAGGCAAGCTCTAGCAGGGATCAAAGTCAAGATTAAATTGCCAGCTCTGTAGTCCTTTATTGCCATCCTCTTTTATTCTTTTTTAAATCTTTCTGTATATTCTTGTGCAAGTGAGAGAACAATTTTGACATATCTGTGGTAAGCACCAGTCTGTTGAGTCTAAAAGAGAAATTACTGACACTCTGAGGATGAAATAAACTTAGTGAAGCATTATATCATTCTGTTATAAATTACAGACTCAAACTTTGCTGTATTTATATCTGTGGGATTCCTTATTTACTTAATATAGAAAGACAACCTTCCTGCACTCACATGTGTGGGAATATGAAGCACTTATGTTCTACGAAGCTGAAGAATAAGAGACTAGTGAGAACGCTAAATTTCCTGTAAATTGTGACTACTGTTATACTCGTTCTTTTTTTATTAAATGGAAGTTATGTGACATTGATACAATAATTCTTTCCTCTCATCGGATATTTACTACTTAAAGCAAAATACTGAATTTTAAAGGACATTTTTATTAGGGTTTAATGCAGATAAATATACTCCCATATATTTCTAGAATCAAATTTAAGTGGTTCAGGAAGAGCACATTAAAGTGTGAACAGTGATTCTCAGGCATTTCTTACATAGCTCTATACGTTGTCTTTATGTAACAATTAGTAACTATCTAATGTCATTTTTGAGATATGATAACTTATTTGACTAAAATTTAACTCCTGCTTTTCACTTACCATAGTGGTGGGTATGTTCAGTCCCAGGGACAAACTGCAGACCTATTTCAGTAAGAAAGTTTTGAGTAAAGACTACTGGTATGTAGAATCACTTGGAGATATATTCTCAGAACATGATCCAAAAAGTTAAAGCCCAAAATAAATACCAAAACCATATTTGGATAAGAGACCTACACAAGCTCAATTTCTTTTGAAATCTTCTCTAAAGTTAATCTATGTAATTTAGTATAGACTTTCAGGAAATTTTTCCAAAATAAGGTAAGCTTTTAGTGGCCAATCAATTTTCTCTCTCTCTGTCTCACACACACATACACACACATACACACCATATATATGCATCTATGTCTGTCTATATATATTGCACATATAATATGTATGTATATATGCATAATGAAATATATATTTATACATTGTATACATATGTATTAGCTGAAATAGCATTATTAATATCTAAATATATTATTGAAAACAGTGAGAAAACTTTTCTGCATCCCATTTTCAGTAAGCCCATAGCCTATGGATACCCTATAGCATCATCTTAATCTCCCAGGTGTTGGTTAGGAATCGGATAGGAGCTTAGAATGAGGAAGAGGTTATAAGGGTAGCAGTTCAATCAGTAAACCTAAACAGAGGGATTAATAGCATTCACAAAATAAATCAGTGGATTTCTCTCCTAATTCTCAAACCCCATACCTCTTTCTCTATCCCCTCCAAAGATATCTAATGACAGCCAGATCGTGAACACAAAACTATTTCTGTTTCTGACACGTACATGTGTCTCCTGGTTCAGATTTATCATCAAAAAAATGACAGGTTCCAGATGCTTTCTAAATTTTACTTAGGGGGAAATCTTTTAGAAATAAAAGCCAGGACAAACTTATATTTTTCTCTTACTGGTCTGTTATTCTTTATTGGCTTTTTGAAACCTTCTGTCCCCATGTCAACTGACTTGACAAGATGAGACAAAACTTAGGAGTGTAAAAGAAACTGAAGATACTTATTTGGGGGGAAATCTATTGAAATTCTCTTTCAGAAACAATAATTTATACAAGTATAATTGCTACCATAAACAATATCCAGTATAACAAATTAGACAGAAATGTACATGTTTTTCCAGTTTATTAGAATGCAAATCTGCAGTTATTCAACCTGCCAATAAGGTTATAAGTATTGCTACAGAGATACTAGAATCTACTATTTATTATTAATGAGGAATTTTGGAACTTGATCTTTGGATATATTTCAAGTCAATAACAATGTTTTCTTCTTCATTTTTGAAGCTCAATTCTACTTGATTTCAATTTCTACTTTCTCCAACCAATTACTCTGTGGCAGATTTTATTAAACCATAAAAATTTAACTTTACCATTAATTAGAATGGAAAGCCTGCCAATATTGTATTTTACCTTTTACCTGTTAGTTACAATTAAGATGAGCTATGCTTTGATTCAACATTCTCTGTTCTACCAAGAATGAACCGTACAATATTAGGTGACTTAGTGTCAGTCACTGGGAACTGACGAGTTTCCTGTTAAATAAAATTGTAACTTTAAAAATCTGAAAGAATATAAACTATTTTGGACTTACTTACTTATTGCTGGGAGTTGAGGGCTCAGAATGTTCATCCCAATAAAGGTTGTGTTAACTTTTACTTATGTAATTATTAACAGACTTATATGTGAGAATGAAAACCATCCTATAAACCATCCTATAAAATCCCTTCACCCAGGCATTAATTATTTGACTATGAAGAGTGTTTGTTTACAGGGTGAGGAGCATCCTTCTATATTCCAAGAAAATTGCTATTTTTTAATGATTTTATTACTGATGAAAGCACATTGACTTTTGGTAGTGAGCATCCAATAACAATTTCTTAAGGACTTTGTAGTTCCTCTAATATTTTTCCCTATTAACAGTGATTTTGCCAACTCCCTGCTTCTGTCATTTTATACTACAGGTTGAGCATCCCTAATCCTAAAATCCAACACCTCCTCTGTAGTAAACACTTTAAAAAGTGATCCAACATAATATCATTTCATCCTTAGGGGACCCACTTCCTGGTCCATCAACTATTTCTAATGTTTCTTTTCACCTAAAAAAAAAATACAATGTACAATAACCTCTTAATCAAAACAAAGCATCAAAGGTGGCGGCCTGCTATTGTTTGTCATTGCTGTTGTTTAACGGCTGATACAGGTATTCTGGTGATGCTACTGTGTTGCTTAGTTACCATGAACACATTATTTTTTCACGATATTAATGGTATGCCATATGTTTTACTGTTAAGTACGTATGTGCAGATAAGAATAAGAAATGATTGCTTATTTGTAGCACAGAAATTCAGAGTCAGGAATAATGGTGATGCCAAACAACCACAGATTGTCCAATGGGTGGCTGAGATAGTAACACTTTTGCTTTCTGATTCTTCAGTGCACACAAATTTTGTTTCATGCCCAGAACTATTCAAAAATATTGTACAAAGTTATGTTTTATACAATGTAAGTTCTCTAAAAGTACACACAATGTCATTCACCACTACACCTATCATCTGGTGCAAAGCTCAGCACCTAATATGTGCTCAATAAGTATTGCGGAATAAGTAAACAAATGAATGTCTGCTTATTCAAATTGTATAAATCTGTTTTATCTAATATGATACCTATGAGCCTCATATATCTATTGGTCTCTTAAAATGTGACTAGTCCAAATGAAAGTACTTAGTTATAAAATACACATCAGATCTTGAAGACTTAGTGTGAAAAAAATTAAAATGTCACAATAATTTTATGTGGATCACATGTTGAAATACTGTTTTTGATATAATGGATTATTATTAAAATTAATTTTACCTTTTCTTATTGCTTTCTTTAATGTGGCTACTTGACATTTTTAATTAAGTTTGTGGCTGGCCATCGCGGTTGGTGTTGTGTTTCTATTGCACAGCACTAGGGTAAATCACACGGACTCCAGACACAAGAACTTCAACATCTCAATATTACAGCCTGTTGCTGTTCAGTGTTAGTTAAGGCACTGTTTCACTGTCAACGAAATAAAAAACTAGTAATATTTTAAATCTCATTAGTACATCTTCCTTAATTTAAGCACACTATTATTCAACAATCTATTGTCTTAAATTTAAAAAATTAAATTATAGAAATGATATGAACAATATAAATAGTAGTTTTAAACAAATATATTAAAATTACAATTCAAATATGGAAATATTTTCTAAAATGAGAACATTTCAGAGTTTGTGCAAAAGAAACAATGATTCTAGATAAGCTCAGGTTGAAAGAACATTCTGTGATGATTTAAATGTTCTGTATCTGTGCCATTCAAGAGAGTGGCCACCAACCACAAGTGGCTATTTGAGCACCTGAAATATGGTTAGTGTGACTGATGAAATGAATTCTTAATTTTAATTAGCTCAAATTTGAAAAGCCACATGTGGCTAACATCTATCATATTGGACATTACACCTCTAGACAGAAAGGTAACTTCTGTCCTATAGCTAGCAGTATTGAATTTCAAGTACACATACCTTGATTTGCCATGTTGCTATGAGATAAATAATATGTCTATCTGATCTAAATTATAAGTAAGTAAAACATAAAGTTTAAGAAACTTAAAATGTTTCAAATACTTTAAAATGACCTTCCCCATTGGATTTTAAATATTTTTCACTTTATTTCTTAATAAAGACAAGCATATTTAAGTTGCCAGCAAGATTTACTTATATGTTAATTATTTGATATCAGCATCCCTTCATGTAGTTAAATTACACGTTTGATTTTTAATTAAAATGAGAACATCCATTAAGAAACAATTTTAAAAAGTGCTCCCTTCCAGTTCTTTTTTGTTTGTTCCTATATTTTATAATCACACTGCTTTTGATATTGTATGTGAATGATTAATTCAGGATAACCTGCACCTCCAGAAGTCATTTACAGGAGGGCTTTATTGTGTAAACACAGTTTCTAATTTGGGAACATGCAAAATGAATTGTGTGTTTAAAATGCTAAACCTCATTCTTCTGATTTGTCTCCTGCAGAATGTCCAGAAAATGGGTTTTTAAAGAATAAGATGTAATTAACATTCAATTTTATGTGCTTAATTATGACCTAATGTCTGATTGAATAGAAAACATTTCTGTCCGTGGTTTTCATCTAGGAAAGTATTAGAATCATAGAACCTCAGAGCTGGTAGGATTCTTTTCCAAATTTCTCATTCTGTAGATTAGAAATATTAGTCACAGAGTAAAACGACTCTGAGAGACACAGTTACTTCATAGCAAAGACGGAGATGCAGAATATCTGATTTTTAGGTAGTGATTTCCTTTCAAAATTGTCTGTGTAACATATCTGTATTCCCTTATCCAAGAATGTCCCACACCTGTTTGGTCTTAGTAGAAAGGAAAGAAAACAAGACTTTGCTAAGTACTTGCTCTGGACTGGGCATCATGCCCAATGTTTACATGATGTGTTATTTCCTGTTATCCTCAAGTCAAGCTTCAGAGAGAGGTGAAAAAGTTGGGGCTCTCAGCAGTTAAGGGAACTGGCTCCTTGTCACAAAGCTGATGAAGGTAGAATGGGAAGCAAGGGAGGGCAAGATTCAAGTCCACGTTGTTCTAATCATGATGTCTATACTTTTTCTTCCATATCACACTGATTCTTTTTAAAAACTCATATATTTTGTAATCTTCCCAAATTCAGAAAAATAGAAAAGTGAAAGACAACCTTACCTTTTTGGAAATATATTTGAAAAACCTTTGTTTTCAAACACAAAAAGTTTAATCCATTTCTTTTAAGGCTTTATAGTTCTTCTCTCTATTAAAATTTAAGGGTTTTTTTGTTTCCTAATTTCACTTGGATCTTTTAACTGGTCTTGTTACCAAATGAATTCATACTTTTTTCTTCTGTTCTTTGCCTTAAATTTATATAAACATTATCGTGTTGCAAAATAATTTGCTTAATATAGTGTTGTATCTATCCAATAAAGTTTCTGGTATTATGTGAAGATTTTCCTCAAAGAATTTAAATTGAGTTTCAATAGGATCATGCACAGGAAAAAAAAAAAAAAAGACATGTTATTTAAATAATTTGGCATTCTGAATTTTTTTTTCTGGTAAATTTAAGAAGAATGGCTACAAGCAATGAAAAACCATGAAGTATATATGCAATAGGTTAAGGATTGTGAATGTGCTTCTGTATTTTTCTGGATAAAAAATTACATAAAAGTAAGTTAGTGGTTTAGCATTGAAACTGACTTAACATGGAATTCTGCTTGTACTACTTACTTAAATCATAACTGGGGGTTTGCTAAATCTCAGATCACTCATCTATAAAATGGTGGAAGTATTTGAATTCACCTCATATTAGTGTAAGTATAGTGCTCAATATGGAATCTCTTATATATTAATAACACTTGTTCAATTAGTGCAATTATTGTTGCTGCATCTATTATTGTGAAATTATTATTTCCATCTAAAATGTGGTGGGTTTGGGTACTTATTTGAGGATATTAACTAATTTACCTAAACGGTGTATTTAGAAAGAATATATGTTAGAGTTCTTTTGTTAGTTATTTATAATGGCACAGGTCTTTGTACATAATATTACACTCACTGAATGCAAGTAAACTAAACAAAACAGTACCTCTGTGGGAATATGTTTGCATAATATCGATATTTCTTTAAACTAGGGTGTTTTAGGGCAGATTGAGTAATAAACTCTATTTTATAACAAATCGTATGTTAAAGTCACAAAATATTTTACAATCTACAACATATAATAAAATTTCTTCAAAATGTATTAATTTCAAAAGTATAAGGAAATATGACTTTTAATTTAAGATCTAATTCTGAAAATTCTTTTATTTTGCTGCTACATGAAAGTTCAAAAAAATAATGCTTATATGGGTATAGGTATGTACTAACATAAATAAGTTAATAGTTAGTCCATGTTACTAATGTTATGTTTTGCACGTTTGTTCCCTCCAAAACTTATGTTGAAATGTGATTGCCATTGTAACAGTATTAAGACGGGAGACCTTCAAGAGGGGCTTAGGCTATGAGGGCTCCACCCTCAGAGGTTGGATTGGTGCCTTTTTAAAGGGTGAGTTCTGCTCCCTCTTGCTCTCTTTCTTCCTCTCTCTTGCCTTTTCTTTGCCTTTCTGCCATATGATGCCTTCCACCAAGTCATGACACAGCAAGAAGGCCCTGGGCAGATGCTGGCACCTTGATCTTGGATTTTACAGCCTCCAGAATTGTGAGAAATAAATCCCTGTTCCTTACAAATTACCCAGTCTGCGGTATTCTGTTATAGCAGCACAAAAACAGGTGAAAATATTACTAAAAGTAGAAATAAAATGACCTACTCCTGAGAGTAAAAGATCTCCCTTACTCTAAGCATAATTGTCTCAAAAAAACTACCTCCCACCATTACTACCTCAATAGCATGTCACAGCTATATTGAGTGAGTCCTACTGTAGATGTGAAACTTAGATTAGCAGAGAACTTTAACACTTATTCATGTAAAAAAACGAAAGTGAGTTTCACAACAGAAAAATATTTTTAAAAAAATTAAAAATTACTTGCTTTTAATAACCTATGGTGGTCCATAATGTTCCCTCATATATATTAATTACATGGGCTACTGAATTGAGCTAAAGAGATGGTCCAAGGCAGGAAAAATATAAAGAAATTGTGCCTGAGGTCATAGCGCTTGACAAGTGCTAGTTTACCTGAAAATATTTAATCTGAAAATCTCTTTCTTTGAGAGTCAACCTTATCCTCAGGCATTGCAGTAAATATCTTACTTTCATGTCTTTATGTTGGAAAAAAATTATATTTATAGAACATATGTCGACCTTTAAAAAGTTATACTTAACTATTAAGAATATGGATGCATGGAGTATATTTTAATTTTAAATGACACATATCAGAAAAAGACAACTAGAACGGCAGATTAAAAATATTCTGATAGGTTTGTACACAGAGCAGTCTCTGGAGATGAGCAAGTTAGTTGCTTCGGAAATATTTTAAGAGTCGATATTGATTGAGTCTGATTTTATCATGAAATACAAAGATGGGGTAGTTCATCCCAATGGAATAAAGGCTATGTGTGCATGTGCATGTAGGAGTGTTGGGGGGAGGAGAGAGAAAAGCAGGGAAGCAGAGGGGGGAGAACGGGTTGTGTGTGCCTGCTGTGCTATAGAGTTGATATATTTTAGCAAATTCATATGTGCATGAATACATTTCCTTATGGGCCAGATTAGAAAGAGGGGATTGGAGGTTCTGTCATAGCAGGCAGTAAAAATCAGTTTATTCATTGATTTCATTCATTGGTTTGTATAGTGACAGATACTATTTGTTACCTTAAACATACTAGATACTTTGGTATTAAATATATTTATAAATCTGTAATGGAGGCTAGTTCCTTACTAGAAAGGGCAATGTTATTTTCAGGGATGACATGCTTTCCCTAGTTTTGAGAGTATCTCAATCTTCTTGCATTCTTCTTGTACAGAAATCTTTACTACAATGTGTAGATGTGGCACCATCAAGGAACAGTGGTTAAAAATCAAACATATTAGCATTTAATAATATTACTTCTTGTTTTAAGTAACAACTCTTAGAGTCAGAGAAGAACATAATTCAAATGTTTCCCTGCAGTCATCTAATCAATTATGCTCAGGTTTTGCTTCTTTTTCTTTGTTTTGTTCTGTTTTGTTTGTATTTAAGTAATTGGTTCATTCTCATATTAATATAGAAATAAGTAAGTTTATTTTAAATAATCTGTACAAACATCTTTCAGACTGATGAGGCACCTGCCAGTAGCAGTGGCTATTCAAGATGCAAATAATAAAAGAAACATTTGTAACACTTTACATAAATGTAAAGTCTACCAATTGTTTCAAAGTACATCCTCAATTCAGCATTATAAAAACTCTTACAAGCAGGCAGAGGAGTTGCTATTGGTTCCATTTTACTATTTATGAAACTGAAGCTTCCAGCTATAAAGAAAATTGCTTATCCAAGCTCTCTAAGCTTGGATCCAAATTTCTGTACACTAAACTTAGTATTTTTTGAACTATTCCATATTACCTATAGAGACTAGCAATGAAATAAATGTAATTGTTCTTCCTCACTCCCTTCCTTCTTTCTTCTTTCCATATTTTAAGGGAAGTATTTAGTATAATTTATTCATGATTTAATTTACTCGCTTGTTTGTTTAACATTTCTTATGTACCAGGTACATGGTACAAAAGATGTTCAAGTAAAATTATGAATAAAACACAAATCTAAGCTGTGTCCAGAATGAGTAGAAATTCTTAAAAATAAAGTGGGGGAGAGAGAGGAAGGCATCATCATCTAGGACAATGGTCTCCATCACAATGGAGACCTTGCTACATCACAAGTCTATTATGGGTTCACAAGTCTATTATGGGTTCATGGTCTCTCAACTAAAATAGGTGGGATTGTACAAAACTGAAAGACAGAATTCATCTTTGCTGCAGCATATAAACTAGAGTTATCTATGAAAATGTGTCATGCTTCTGAGCAGTGTCTATTATACTTGTGGTAATGAAAAAAAATTGATGAGAATCACAGTTCTAGGCAGAGGAGAAATGTGTATTTAAAGGGTTGGGTTATCTTAAATCTTCCCTTCAGCAGCCAACAGAGGTAAAGCATTTATGTTCGATTGAGGTTCCCTTGAACCCACTGCTTCAATGTTTATACCAGTGAAGTAGAAAAGACCTTTGAGAAATTACCTAGGACACATCTGGACTTCAATAAGTACTATTCTTAAACTCCTTCAGCAATTTGGCAGTCAATTTTATTTTTTAACCACATCTAAGAAAAGGGATTGTATAAAATCCAATAGTAGCCTTTTCCAATGTAGTACAAAGAATTCCTTGTAACCTGCTTAGCACTATCTTTAAATCATTTAACTTTACCCAGGGTTTGATTTCTTTCTTTTTATCTCAGTATGAATAGAGAACAGAAGATCAATTCCATCAATTCCTTTCTAAGGAAGCTACAATTCATATAATCATACTTATGTTAATATTCTGTGTCAGTTTTCAAATATAGAAAAGACTGGTAGGTAAGTATTAATTTTTATATTTTGAATACAGGCGAAGTGTGAAATATACACCAAAGAGATTAAATAGATCCTACTATCACATGAAAACTTGAAAGTAATGGCCTTTCCAAAAACATAGGTAGATTATAAACATTGTTTTTTAGGCTATTTGAAAAATACATATGCTTGTTGCATTCATGGACTAATTTATTCATTCATTCTATTTACTCAGTTTTTTTTTCTATTCGACCCTAATTTACTGAGTGTGTATATGTGCTAGAATAAGTATGTGTCAGTGATACAAAAAAATAGATAAACCGTGACCATCCCTTCAGAAGTTCAACATCTAGTGGGAGATTTTGGTTTACATGTCTTTGTATTGTACCCAAACTTTCAGAAGGAATACATAACCCTTGAAGGAGCTGTCATGGAAGCAAGGAGAGAAAGAGTTTCAAGAAGAGAGAGGTCAACATTGTAAAGCTTCATCACAAAAATGGGATAACAGTCACTCCAATGTTTCCATGAATCAAGTAATATTAAACAAATCTGTGGTTTGAATTACTGCCAACAAATACCTGATAGATTAGCATTACTGTCTGTAGGAGCAAGAGTCTGAGTATAGGTTTGTTGAAAATTTTATATGTGTGTATATTCAATACATTAGTCCAGTTTTTCTGATTTGCCATGAAGACTCAGGGCTGCATATTGCCTTACCAGTGAATAAACTAAACATGCAATCTGCTTAAAATTTATGATTTAGAAAACAATCTATTGAAGAGAGAAGGAAATCATAATTAATATTATTTTGTGTAATAGACTGAATTGTGTGCCCCAAAACGCGTATGTTGAAGTCCTAATCCCAATGTGACTGTATTTGGAGATAGGGCCTTTAAGGAGGTAATTAAGTTCCAGTGAGATCATAAAGGTGGGGCCTTAATCCAGTGGGACTAGTTTTCACAAGATGAGGAAGAGACATTAGAGATCTTTCTCTTTCTGTGCAGACACAGAGGAAATGGTGTGTGAGCACAGAACATGAGGGTGGCCATCCACAAGCTAGGAGAGGCTTTATCAGAAGCCGACATTGCTGGTACCTTGACTTTGGATTTCCATTCTCTAGAAATGTGAGAAAATAAATTTTGGTAGTTGAAGCCACACAGCCTGTAGTATTTTGTTATGATAGCCCAGGTTGACTAATATACTTGATTATGGAAAAACAATGCCAACAAGTAGCTTATAGCATTTTGTTAATGGCAATTGGTAACATGTACTAGGTTTTTCTGCATTTCTGGTCATGTATTTAGAACTTTACGAGTATAATCTCACTGAATCCTCAAGCCAGTCTGAGGAGATAGGTACTTCAGTGATGCCATAATATAGATATGAGGTACAAAGATCAGCTATCTAATGCGTAAATCATTATTCTTAGGGTAAGAGTGTAGAGTGATGATCATTAATATAGCTTCAGTTTTGATTATTAAGTGCATATTTGCTTGAACATTAATCTTAACATTTTTAACATTACATTATAATCTCATATTTATCATATTACCTAAATAAACAAAAAATCCAGTTTGATGGAATTTAAAATAACTATAGAGAGAGGTAAATTTACAAAGTTTATCACTTGCTATAATTCCACATCTGGAAAGAAACATGAAACATATTAGAACAGAAATGGGACAAAGATGATTGTAAATATAAGTATTAAGTCTAATGTTTGATAGCATACATTGCAAAAGTCTTGGTGACTATTTAAAGGGCCAATTATATGAACCCAACATGAAAATTTAAAACCTATAACTTCCCAAAATAGACTTGCTAGTGATTAAAAAGAAAATGTTCATGAACGTGAAGGCTTGAAATGTAATAAGGGCCCAAATGAGTTAGTGATGGCTATCATAAAAATCTGGCAGGGCATTCTATTTATAATTTGTAATAAAACTGTCACACATTGAATTTATAAAAGCACTTATCTTAGAAAAATAAATCTATTTGCCAAGGGCAAGTTAATAACCTACAGTTCATTTGAATATATGGACAAAGGGATGGTTTGACTAACAGAGCATTATAAGAAGTGTATGGAGAAATGTATAGGATGCTGGGACAATGGAAACATCACTCAGCACAGTTCTATGCTGTGAATGAACAGCAGGAATACTTTCTACATTATCTTAAATACAAATCAATGATGTTAACCACCAACCTACGGAACATGCACACAGAGAAAATTGTATTCAAGTGTTCCATTTTCAGAAACAATTAAAAATATTTAAAATTAAATACCAAAAGAACATGTGGATTTGTACAATACCTAATTGAATGCACAGCTGTTTCCTAAGGATTAGAAGTCATTTGCTTGAGGAATCTAAGAAAAGAGAATGTTACATAATACATAGGGTTTTACAGATACTCATAAATGTAAGCATACACAATTTTAAATAAACTATTCCTTGAGACATCACATAAGGTTAGTCACCACTGAAATCTGCAGTTACACCCTGTTTAAAATAACTAAGGTGATAGTATGATAGAGTTGTACATGCCCCTGCAGTCATAATGAGTTTGGGCAAGACATTTAGCCTTTTTAGGACCTTTTTTTTTTTCCGAATGTTCATAAGGATTCTCAGTGTTAGTCTGTATGGCCTTTGAAACTGCAAACATAATCTTGAGCGTGAACTTTTAGGAACATGTAGACTCACATATTTTTCTCCCAAAGGTAATGTTACATAAAGAGAGAAGATGTTAGTTATAAAACTTCTTTTATTTAAAACAGGGTCAGCAAACTTTTCAATAAAGGGCAGGTAGTAGACAATGTGTAAATGAGTAGGCGTGGCTATTTTTTAAAAACACTTTGCTTATAGTAATAGGCAGAGGACATGGTTTGGTCAATGGACAATAATTTGCCCACCCAATTTGGAAGAAAGAAAAGTTGTCTATATTCTCTACTTTCTCTATTTTCTCCTAAGCAAACTTTTAAAAACTTGCATTCATGTTGAAAGGATCATTCACTATGATCAAATGAGATTTATCCCTGGGATGCAAGGATGGTTCAGTATATGTAAATCAATATATATGATATATCATATGAACAGAATGAAGGACAAAATCCATAGGATCATCTCAATAAAAATAGAAAAAACATTTGACAAAATTCAACATCCTTCCATGTTTTACTTCATGTCTAATCCTTTCAGTTGAAAACCTTCAACTTCCAGCATCTTTTATCTAGTTTTTTCACTGAAAATATAAAATTGTATTTTTGAAGAGTTTCCTGTTGAAGAGCACATTTACCCTTATTTTGATCATTCCATGAACTCACTTACACTTTCTAAGGCTTTTCTGCTGTTGTTCTATGTAATAAAGCAGGAAAATCCCATAGGTTAAAGAACTTGAATAGGCAAATCTGTCCACTGGTTCCATTAAAGATGTACTGAATTTTATTACGCAAATAGCACTTCTTTTGGCACTTCTTGGTGCAAAATTCTAGCTCTGGTCCTATTTCTTTTGGGTAACTGTGGGCTCAGCATCTCAATTTTCTCATCTGTACAGTGGGATTCATAATAGCATCCACCTCACAGGATTGCTATGGAACTTAAGTGAGCTACTGTACATATTTTGCCAGTGCTCAAAATATGAAAAGTATATAATAAATAGTAATTATGATTACTATCAGAGTTATTAAAATTAATAAATATCTCAGGCCTTTGGATAAACGAATTATAGTCAAAGATACTTTTATAAAATATAACATATACCACAGCCAAACAGAAATAAGTATTTTATCACAAACTAATATTAAGGGCTCATGGACATGAAGTAGATACATTAGGGAAGACTGAGGAAACCAAAATGAGGATGAGTATTTTGTACTAGATCCTGAAGAAAGGATGTAGTCTTTCACTGGCAGATGTTGGTACGGAGGACTAATGAGGGGTGTGGTTCCCCCAAAAGCCCTGACACAGAAAAAGTGTCCAGGGACTTACTTGCCTCAAGGCTTCACCTTGAGTGAGAGATGAGAAAACATAGGAGCCCCAGAAGGGCTCAGAGGTAAGGCCATGGCTGCTGGCTAGAAAATACAACATATTTGAAAATAGGTTCTTTTCATTCGTAGTATGTTTGCTTTGCATTTAATCCCAAGGTGGAATTTGCTCCCCCGAGTAAAAAAAAAAAAAAAACGTATGGAAAGAACTTACACAGGTAGGAAATTGTACAGAGAAGACACTAAAGTGTCATTTTGCAGGGCAAGTGAGGAAAGAACAAATGTAGTGAACATTATGGATTTTAAATCGAGAGACCAGAGTTCTCAGAAAAGGAAGAACTCCTGAAATCATTCTTGAAGCACTAAGGGTAGAGTGGGCTACGGAGGGACAGGAGCATGAGAATCTATTCCAGGTCTGGACTTACCTCGCCCTAGTCAGTGACATACCATCTTTAAGTTTCAGCTTTTGCCTCTGAATGTGAAGAAATTGAAAAGAGCAATTTTCTCTGGTACCTTCTACTACTATGAATCTATAACTGTTTTATCTGGTGGTGACAAGAGAAGAAAGCTGAAAAGAGCTCTGAACTCAAAGTCTCACTGCATCCATTTCATAGGGAAGTGACCTCAGATATCATAATTTTAATCATTGTATTATTTAAGAAGGCAAGGGACATAAATTTAAATTGAGTCATCCTAAGATTTGCAAGCAAGGTAATATAATATTGAGTCAGAGCTAGAATCATGGAGAAAGGTACATGGATATTATGCTGCAAAAGTTTTATATTGTGTTATAGGAGTCTAGAAGACCCGCAGGAAAAAAAATGGGAAGATAATACCTGAAGGTTTAAAAGTCACTGTTACGTAATACTAATTTGGAATTATGACTGTAGATAATATTTTAGTTCTTTCTAATCTAAAAAGTCATATATTATCCCATTTTGTCATTGCAATAAGCCTATGAGGTAAAACTTACCCCATGAAATTGTTCACTACTTGCTCAGATTCATGAAACCTTGGTCTTTTGAATTCCAACCCAGTAGCAGTCCTCAAATGCAATCAGCAGTGACAGTAGGCTAAGAAACACTGTGCTGTGATTGAACGCATTTGTTGATGATTTTTGTAGCAGCGTGAAGATTATTTAGAAAGGGTTGAAGAGGGAAGTTTACTACTACAGTTAGGTAGTAACCAAAAGATCAATACCTAAAGAGGGCTGGAAATGTGGAGCTGCATGGATGATTGAAATATAATGTTCTGGAAGTTCTTACGCCTATCAATCCTATCTGGTCCAGGTGACCCGGGGCATGTTGAGTTTGGCATGAAGAAACTTAGATTGTGTAGCGTGGCTGCTGCTGCTCTAAACTAGTTGCCGACATTTGACAGCCAAGAGATTTTATATAACAGTGTGAATTCCCAGCTTTTTAAATTTTCAAGAGTTCTGTGAACCAATTTGCTGGAAGTAGGCATTAGCTATGCCCTAACAAGTAAAATAGCTCCCTAGTTTGCCCAAAGTCCTGATTACTCCCTATTGTTTCTTTTTAAAATGTATTTCAGAATATTATGGGGGTACAAATGTTGTGGTTACATAAATTGCTTTTATAGCATTTGAGTCAGAGTGTGCCCATCTCCCAGATAGTATACATTGTACCCATTAGGTGTGAATTTACCCATCCCTTTCTCCCCCTCCCACCTGCTTGATTTCCAGTGAATGTTATTTCCATATGTGCACATAAGTGTTGATCAATCAGTTCCAGTTTGATGGTAAGTACATGTGGTGTTTGTTTTTCCATTCTCGTGATACTTTGCTTAGAAGAAAGGTCTCCAGTTCCATCGAGGTTAATACAAGAGGTATTAGTTCACCATTTTTTATGGCTGAGTAGTACTCCATGGTACACACATACTTTCTTAAATTTGATCTTCTTCATACATTCTGTTACCTTTTTTAATCCTTTTGACTCCCAGGGACATCTGAGTTTGCAAGACATTTTCAGAGCCTGAGATTCTTGAAGACTATCAGTGTATTTTTTTTTCCCTTTGTCTGCTATGAGTTTTTCAAAATATTACTTGTAGGAGAAGATTAGAAAAGCTAACATCCAGCCGGGCGCAGTGGCTCACGCCTGTAATCCTAGCACTCTGGGAGGCCGAGGCGGGTGGATTGCTCAAGGTCAAGAGTTCGAGGCCAGCCTGAGCGAGAGCGAGACCCCGTCTCTACTAATAATAGAAAGAAATTAATTGGCCAACTAAATATATATATAAAAAATTAGCTGGGCATGGTGGCACATGCCTGTAGTCCCAGCTACTTGGGAGGCGGAGGCAGAAGGATCGCTTCAACCCAGGAGTTTGAGGTTGCTGTGAGCTAGCTGACGCCACAGCACTCTAGCCCCGGGCAACAAAGTGAGACTATGTCTAAAAAAAAAAAAAAAAAAAAGCTAACATCCAGCCTTTGGAACAACCCCAAGTATATAAGTAAGGGGAAGAATGGTTACAAAATGGAGAATAAATAAACAATCAAAAAAATAGATAAATAAAACCCGGTGTTCTACCAAAGCCAGGCGCTCAACTATGTCAAAGTCAGTGAAAACACCGTTTTCCATTTTACATACTTTTGTTATTTTCTTCACCCCCCAAAACGTGCCATCTGTCTTTTGAAAAAGTAGACAGTTCACTGAAATTCAAACTTTTTAAATGTGATATCAACCTTTTGGCATTACCTGAGAGCAAATTACCTAGTCAATGAATTGAAGGGGGGAAAAATGGAAAGCTAGTTAAATTTTATTTAGCAAGCTGCCAAATATTCATTGTCTTTCACACAGACTAAATTACAATAGTTAATAAGTATTAAGTGTTCTGATCTTAGCTTTTAAATATCTACTGTATAGTTCACTGTAGTATAAAATATAAGGCAATGTAGGAGTAGCAGATACAAAGTTAAAGGAAACCAAAGCCCTAAGTAGAAAGCCATAGTGACTCCATTTGTCATAGTTTGATGGTCAAAACAATGTGACCATTCCCGTTTCCCATGACAGGCTTCCAAAAGTGACAAATAAGCATACTCTGCATAAAGTCACTTGAATACAAATAATTGCTAAAATTATTTTTGTATTTAAAAGAGCCATGGTATACATTTCCTCTAATAAATATTAGTTAAAGTGGATCCAAAAGAAAGCTACCTTTTGTAAACATTTCCTATCCTTTTCCTCACCAATTCTATAATGGTCTTTTTTTTTTCTTTTTCTTTTCTTTTTTTTTCTTTTTTTTTTTTTTGAGACAGAGTCTCACTCTGTTGCTCAGGCTAGAGTGCTGTGCCATCAGCCTAGCTCACAGCAACCTCAAACTCCTGGGTTCAGGCGATCCTTCTGCCTCAGCCTCCCCAGTAGCTGGGACAAAAGGCATGCGCCACCATGCCCGGCTAATATTTTCTATATATTTTTAGTTGGACAATTAATTTCTTTCTATTTATAGTAGAAACGGGGTCTCACTCTTGTTCAGGCTGGTTTCGGACTCCTGACCTTGAGCGATCCACCAGCCTCAGCCTCCCAAAGTGCTGGGATCACAGGCATGAGCCACTGCACCTGGCCTATAATAGTCTTTCTTGAGTACTACCTAGTATGACTATAAGATATAAATGGTATAGTAGGAACTACATCTTTAAATAGAATATGTCAATTCAACCATGTATGAAAAATGCATTCTAATACATGCAATCAATTGAAAAATTATACACACAATATTTTTTCCTACTATAAGGTAAGGACTTATTTAATATGATGCTAAACAAAACAATTAAAATACTTTTAAGTTCATTTTAATTTCATATTCTTTCATGTTAAAATATTTTGTTACTTTAATTTTATTTAGATATGATTATATATATTTTAAATTATATTTTATCCCTTTATATATTAGAGTTAATTTGTTGCATATGACCACAGAGAGTGCTATACAATGAATTAGTATAAAAATATAATAAATCCAAATTTTGAACATAACTTTAATCTCTATGAACAAATTTGATTCAGGCAAAATTATACATATTATCTGATAAAGAACAGAAATCTGTGCCATCATTAAAATTATATAAGAAATTTAAATCTTGGTTCTGAAAAATGCCCCAGGGCTCTGCAGGTGAAGGAAGAGTTCAAGGTGGGGTACCCTAGGATCTCTACCACCAACTCAAATAGAATAGCTCTCTTAATGTTCTATGTCAGAATTAATAGGAAGCTTTCATTTTCCAAAAGAAAAAGAAATTAATTTTAGTTTAAAAGAAAAGTTTGAGCACAACTAAGTTTTGATTCAAACTTCCCTTCTTATTGATAAAAACTTCACACTGAAAATTGAATTCCAAAATCATACAGTTATTTATTTGTTCCTTGCCTGACTGACAATTCAGTATATTTCCTACTATAAAATGTTGTAAAAATTAGCCTTAAATACCTACATCCTTTTATGTACTCACTTTCACTGTTTCCTTATATCCCATCATAAGAAAATTATGGAAAAAATGTGAAATGGAAAAAAA
Source organism: Lepilemur ruficaudatus (assembly GCA_963574885.1). NCBI lineage: Eukaryota > Metazoa > Chordata > Mammalia > Primates > Lepilemuridae > Lepilemur > Lepilemur ruficaudatus. The sequence continues at coordinate 59,597 of CAUYRT010019479.1, forward strand.
TTACTATGAGGTTTTTTCTAGTAGCCCCTTCAAATTTGTCTCTGTCTTTCACTGTTTTTCAAGCTATTTTATAACTCTGTCAGTTGTAGAATACTGATAGAAATGCAAATTGTGTCTGTTGGCTATGCACTTGATTATTCTATGGATATGGAACACTTTTGCATTGGTCTGTAAATACATTTCAGCATTCTTGTGTGATCCTTTGAAATCTCCCTTGAACTAGGTGCACTTTCTTACTGGCTCTTTCATCAATTAGTGAATTAAATAAAAGCTTTGATATATGTTTATTTTATATTTACATAAATCATTATTTTATCTTTTCAAAAATATTATTTGATGTTATCCATTCTTCAGTTCATTCCACTCAGGCTTCTCCCTTACCTGTGAAATAAAAGTGACCCCAGAATATTTTTAATTTTCTCCTATTAATCAAAGCAAAGGTCTACTTTTAATCTTGCTCAAATTTGACCTCTGTAGATTTTGGTTTTATCACTGATTATTTTAGAAAGTTTTTCCTCCTCTGACTTCTAGAACATCATTCTTTATTGTTTTCTTTTTTACTTCCATAGTTACTATCTCTCACAACAAATAGCATCAGCCTTATGTGATTTGTAGAAATTACAGTTTTATGTTCACTTTTTGGGTTTCCTAAACTTACCATATATATCCACAACCATCCCAAGGTCATGTGCATCTAACTCATCACCACTGAAATTCCACATGTACTCATCCTTAGCCCTCATCTGGACCAGCACTGCACTTTTCTATGGAGTGATACTTTTATGGTTTTAACTATATACAGAAAACTGCCAAGTGTTTTTTCTACCTCTGAACTTCTCTAGGGATTCAGAATAATTTTATCATTTATTTTTATCAATAAAGATCTCTGTTGTTCACCATTTCATACCAGATTGCCATGGACTGCAAAAGGCTTGGATTTTACTCTCCTTGCGAGTTTAAAAGTTAGGATGACACAGATAGATTCACGGATGCTGCCTTCAGACCCAAGATTCCTGGGTCAAAAACAAAGGACCTTATTACTCAGAGTTAGCAGATAGCTTGCGTTTCTCATTACAGGGGCCCTCCTTGTTCCCCAAGTCAAATGGGAGGGAGGTGTGGACTTAGGGCCAGGTGATTGCTGCGTAAAAAATGAGTTTGCATCACAGCTAAGGAACCTCAAGCTTAGGAAACCACAATCTTTTATAAGGAACTGAAAGCAAACCTGCCCTATATTTGTCCCAGAGAGAGACATTATCTTTATTATATTGAACTGTAAACAAATCTGTTTTCCTCTGATCAGTAGGGAAACACTACTTCTAACTTCCAAGGCTGTTAACTATCTTGAGAATATAGTCCAGAACAAATGCCTTCAGAGCCTCTGCTTACAAGATTTGCAGACACATGTGCTGTCTATATAGAATTGACTCAAACAAATAAATCCAAAATCCTTGAATAAGCATTTCTGAGCTTTCCATAACCGATCCTCCCCTAATTTCTTTATTTCTTTGCTACTTCAAAGCACGCAGTGAATAAACTTTACATTTCATACATAAGAAACTAATTGTGGAAAGTTAAATAAATTATTAATGACTAACATATTGATGAAGAGGTAGAGAATCGAATGAATTCATTATAGTTTTCGATATTGTGCTCTTTTACGTAGACTTTATGACACATTTTCTTTGCTATTCTTCCTGAAAGAAGAAGAAATTTAAAAAGAAAAAACACCAACACTCTAAGAAAACAAAGAACAATGAGAATAGGGTATTCTGAGTATAAAATAATGACTGTCCAACTTTTACAAAATAGTGCTCAACCTTAGTCAACAGAGAGGGAAATGTATCTGAAACTATGCTCTTAGTCCCCTCAACTGGATGATGATCATTAGGAAAAAAGAAAAGTTAACAAGGTGAGATGATTTTCCTCTCCACAATAAAGGAAGAACTAGCTATCACTTAAAATTCCAAGCCTACATTATACTTTACATTCCATTAAAGTCAGGGATATATTAGTAGGAGGGAAGAGGGGAAAAGAAATCAAAGTAAGTCATCCAGATTAAGTAGAGATGTTTAGAAAAATAGTTTTTTACAGAATATAATGTATTCAATTATATGTTGAGAAAAATCTGTGGTGAGTAAGACAAGAGTCAAACAAGAAAGCTAAGGCAACGTATAAATTTTGAAAAAGTATCTGAATATTTTTTGAAAAGGAGGTGAGGGAATGGTCGATAAGTAGAGTAAAATTAGATGCACTAAAAATAGAATCATGATAGAAAAAACATGCTTGCATATAATATGAATAATCATAGATCACTGCATTGTACATTTGTAATTCTGAATGAAATATTTCCTTTAGTTAAAACAACTTTCATAAAGTATTATAGGGTAGTTGAAAGCTTAAATTATTTTTGCTACTCAGTAAATTTCACATTGAAATTGATTTAAAAATGTAAGAATATAAGATTGCTTTTTAAAACTGAAACTTCTCTAAAACAGTTGCGTTTTAATATAAAGTTGGAGAAAAATTTATTGCTTTTGAGGATTAGTGAGAATAGAAAAAATAGAGAAGACCCTAGAATAAGCAATAATGTGAACATTAAATATCAAATATATAGCTTAAAGAATATTAAAATTGATATAAATCAAAATCATGCTAATATTTTACAAAGACATTTATCATAAATACTTTTTTCATTGAATAAAAAAAGTATTAAATTTTGGTAAGAAGCTTAACAGAGAAGAAGAAGCAACTTTTGTTAAAGTTGTATGGTAAAATAAAGAAAAATGAAAGGGTACAAATTCAAATCTCTCTAGTTCGACAGTTCAATGGGTGATGAGAAAAATATAGAAGAAGTGCCTTTCCAGAAAATTTTCATGAAGGTCAACAAAATATGCCAAGAGTTGAGATATGAGAAAACATTTCAGCCTGTTTTCCAATGCCACAGGCATAAATTTAAAATAAAAGAGCTCTTTCAAACATATTTTTTCCTCTCCACCCCAGAACCCTTTATTTCATGATGTAAGAGCATGTGCAGAGTAGAGTGCATTAGTATTATAGGTGAGAGATAGGAACTGATCTTAATTTTAAACACATTACACAGCAGTGATCACATCACAAACGTACAGAAGTAACTATTTGGTGGTGATTTCCTTGGTATCCTCATAGTTTAGGAGAGTCAATTTGATAAACATCATATCACGATGTGCCTGCCATCTTCTTACTCTCCATTCACTCAATGCTTTTATTAATCTATCTCTCTTCTTGGACCAAAGGCTAAGGCTAAGTGGATATTTTAAAAAATAAAATCTAAGAAATGAAAATTATAAATGAAAATCTAAGAAATGAATATTGTAGTGTATTCAGAGACACAAACAATCATACCTTTGATTTAAAAAGAAATTAGAGGTAGTCTAACTTATTGCATATTTTGGTTAACAAATTAATTAAAAACATATTAACTAACTAACTAATATAATTTAATCCTTGAGAATCCAACCATGCCCTTGGGTAAACATTCTGAATGTCAACTCATATTATATGATATAAATATCTATAAGGAAGTACCTGTAGCACATGCCATAAAAGATTTAGTGTGTTTCTGTAACTGTGTCCATTTTTAAGATGTGCTATTCACTCATTTTACTGTTGTTGATTTCAACCTAAATGTCAATAATGTGGGAAAGTGATAATTCTATTATTCCAGGAAGTTGCTTTTAATTGCATGAGAATTTACTATTCCAGAGATATCTTTAAATATCTTATTAAGCAGAGAAAAAGAGTTAAACAGTAGTCTGTAATATTTAATTAAAGATTTAAATTTAAACCCATAAATATTTTCCCATTACTACAATTTATTTTCAAGCCAACATCTTTCTTTGGTCTTCACAAACTCTTTTTTGTGTATTGCAAAATAGTAGCTAGAAATGTCACGTCCACCACAGTAAAGATATCATTGAATAGTTACATCACTGTGAGCATACTTCCCTTTCCAACCTCTCACCTCCTGCATTGAAATATCCTTTATTTTATTTTATTTTTTTCAGCATATTACAGGTGTACAAACATTTAGGTTACATATATAGTCTTTGCCCCAGCCAAGTCAGAACTTCCAGCGTGTCCATCCCCTAGACGGTGAGCACTGCACCCATTAGGTTTGAATATACTCTTCCTCTCCACCCCCTCCCACCAGCCCAACACCCAATGAATGTAACCATAATATATGCTTTTTGCAGTCATTCTTGACTCTAGATTTCTAGTCCCTTTAATTTATCTTTTACAATGCATTTATAAAATACAAATATGATTATGTAACTCCTCTAGGCTACTACCAGGTAAGCAGATTCCCTCAGTCCTTGACTTACTTTGTATTTACACACTGGAAAAACTGTGCACTTAACTAAAACATAAAATTTGAACAAAAACATTGGTATAGCTTATTAATCACATAAACAAAAAATCAAATAGTTTTTCTTCTTATTCTCTTAAGACTTTATTTAGTGACAGTTCTTATCTACAAATTTGGGAGTCTCCAAAGTCACTCAACTAAAAAATGTTAAACTAACAGAAACTATATGCCTACTTTATTTTTATATTTAGAAATACTAAATCACAGTGCTTCCTAGCTCTTGCTTCTCAAATTCATATCACTACAACCACAGCCTGGCAACCAAAGTAAAAAAAAGCCAAAGAGATAGATCTGCAAAAATAATGCTACTGCTACCAAAGATGAATCTCTTGAATATACTGTTATAATTACCAATTTATTTTACAGACAGCTATAGATTGCTATTAATGATTTATATATTGGTTATCAGAGCACATTACATTAAATTTGAGAGTATGCTACTTTGCTTTCAATAATTTGTCTTGTGGGTTCTAGAAATTTGTTGACTCCCCTCCATTTTTCTTTTCTCAAGATAAGTGTTCTCCTAAGAGCTAAGCATGTAACTTACTAGAAATTTATCCAAAGTATTCTCTACCCAAAGTGGATTTGTAGCATTTCACATTGAGAGAGATTTTTAAATTATTGGAATGCATACACCATTGCACATTTATTTTTTATGTACAAATTAAATAGGTATCTTATACTATTGAGGCTCATGTATGCTAACATTTACCTGGTTCTGTAGCAAGGGCAAAAAGGGCTTTTCAGAATCTTTTCTCTCTCTTCTCACATGATAGCAACATAACTCTTAGTAGCTATAAAGTATGGCAACTAGATATTAGATATTATTCATAACATTATATTTAGCCACATGATGTACATGAACATGCCTCTTTAAAATTGGTACACATTCCTAATTAAAACACCCATGTCTGGCAAAGGGGGCGATCTCTTTAAAATAATATGATGGTAGTGTTATGTGTCAACCTGGCCAGGCTATAGTGCCCAGTTTTTTAATCAAACACTAAGTATTGCTCTGAAAGTGTTTTGTACCTGTGGTGAACTCTGCAATCAGTTTACTTTAAGACTGCCTTGGATGATGTGGGTGGGCCATCCAATTGGTTAAAACCTTACAAGTAAAAATTGAGGCTTCTGTAGAAGGAGAAATTTTGCCTCAGGGATATAGCATCAACCCCTGCCTGAGCTTCCAGTCTGTGGGCCTCTCCTACAGCAGAACTTCTAGTTCCCACAGTCCAATTCCTTAAAAATATTCTCTCTCTCTCTCTCTCTCACACACACACACACCCCATATTGGTATCACATTTTTCTGGAGAAACTTGACTGAATCAACAGTATTTATTAATAAAATATTCATATTTCTAGCATATGAAAACCAACCTAATAGTTTTAATAGACAATCATGATTGTCTTCTTAGATTACTTCATTCTTCCTTTATTGAGTTTGGTTGGTCATTGAGTTTGGTTCCTATAAGTTTGGTTGATCAGTTGGAAACAAACCTACTCTTGGTTCCAGTATTAGGCTTAGATTGTTCCAAACAAATCTGTATAATCCCAGCATGCCCAACACCATTCATATTCACTGTAGGAATAATGATGGAGATGGGTTACCTCACTTTAATATGTGTATTTTCTATTGATTAAGTTCCATATTAAAACATAGCCAATATCTCATTACTTGCTCAATCACTCACTTCAGGCTTTTGCTCAAATTTCATCCTACTGGTGACATTTCATCACCTTATATAAAAAAACACCATAAAACCCAGTCCTCTGGCACTTTCATTCCCATAGCCTGTTTCTCATTGAACAATAACATACCATTGTTTTTTAAAATATATTTTCCTGTCTTTTACATAAAACATAATCTTCATGATGTTCACAATCATCTCACTAGGGTCTGTCTTTACGGGTGCCAGCTAGGTAGATGACACCCAGTGAACATTTATTTGATGAATGAAAGATCTACAACTAGCAGCATCTTTAAGACATCACATTTTAAATACAAGTCAAATTTTCAAAGCATACACAGAAGATTTTATCCCAGCTTCAAACTAACTCAATCATCTTAACTGAATGTTCCTTACCCACATCTTTTGCTGTTTCTCTTAATTTCTTTTTCTTTTGCAGCTCTCATAGAAAACAGTTACATAAGCAACTCCAAAAGAAGATGCTCATGACTTTTTTCTTATAGTTGATGCTAAAAATAAGTTTTGCTTTGGAAGTATTTACATGAAAAATATGACACTTTGCTAGAGAATTTACAAGTATGATCCGGTACAGAAATTGACCATTTTACCACCAAACCAAGTGTTATAAAATCGAAGTTGTGAAATCACACCATCTGGGTATAACTGTAGATTTATATTAATTTCATCCAGGGCATAAATGTACTCTTTTTATTCCCTCTTCTTGCCTAGATCTACAGCTGTTCACTGGCAAAGGAAACCACCTCATCTCTTGCCTGGCACCTGCCTCTCCCATTTCCTGTCTCCTTCACACCCTTTCTCAATTAGCTGGAGGTAGAATTTTTTTGTATTATTTTTTTAATGTGGCATTGGAAATTATGAGCACAACTCTAGTTAATAACTCTTCCAGCCTGATGACAAATTTGGTCATCTATCTTCAGTTACAGGAATACAATTATAGATGGTGTTTTTACCTCAGCGACTTAATCAAAAGGCTGCAGGGGTAGGAAGGATGCCACTGATAAGAACTCTCTTCTTCAGTCATCATATTGTGCCCAGCTGCAATCAGTCAGGATAGAATATGATCTGAAAAGCTGAGCCTGCATTTGGGTAGAAGCATAAGTATCTTACTACCTTCATAGTTTCTGGGATTTACATAGCTCTGATAATTCAAGTGAATTATAAGAATGAATTTTTTTGTTTACCTTTTCACTCCCTGAGTCAAATACACGTCATTTACAAAGCATACATGGTATTTACATGATGCTTTGAAATATCGTGGGCTTTGATCCATGGAATACACTTAAAAGAAAAGAATATAAAAATATGTTGGAGAAAATGGGGAGAAGTTAAAAAGTAACTTTCTAAACATGCCTCCATTTTTAGTAACACTAGTTAGCATTTATCAGTAGTATTTTCAAAGCATTGTTTCAAGTGCTTTCCCAGATATGTTAACTAATTTTATTCTCAGGGCATTCCTACATCATTCATTTTACCCATGAGTAAACTGAAGTGCACGGTTATTAACTTGTCCAAGGCCAGGTTCCTTAGAAAAGGCAGTGCTAGCACATGTCAGATGAGTTCAATGGTGAATATTATAAAGACATGGCAAACTCAACCTCTTTTATATGCAAAACTATTATTAATTCTTTATACACTGACAAAATTTCCTAGAAAATATGATATATTTAAAAATTTTATTCACAGCCAGTATAATTTTTGCTCTATGATTAAAAAGAATCTAGTTTATACAGATCTCATTTCAGTGTACAATAAATATGCAAAATGAAAAGGCTATTTAAAATTAGGTATTCTATTTGTTCCCCCAAAGAATCATCTAGTAATCTTTGTAAAATATTCTTATATTTTAATATACGATTTCAAATATTCCTGGTTATAATTTTTTATTCACACATGATTTTGAAGCTAAAAGCAATATAACTATGTAATTTCTTAACATTATGTGACTATATTAACTTATTATAGAATTTCATAAAGTGGTCTACATTTATTCACTGGGCCCAGCAGACTCTCCACAATGTAAGAGTATCTTGGTCAAATAAATCTGGCAAAATTTTGTTGTTTTCTCCTACCATTGAAAACTCACAACATACTTTAACATATTAAAAACTTCAAAATGCCTTGAAGGGGAGAGGAATACCTCTCTACCATTATTTAACTCAGTGTTTTCCAGTGTACTTAAAGACGAGACAGATTCTAGCATATCTTGAAGCTTCCTTAGAGGCAATATTCTTCAAACAACTTTTGAGAAATAATGGAAAGTCCATTTACTTGGAAAGTTCATTTTAGCAAATATCTCTTTCTCTGATTCTATTTTTCTGTTAGTCAAATGCATTTTGGAGCTGTTATCTCTCTCTCTCTCTCTCTCTCTCGCAAAAGATATAGTAAAATGATTTTCTATAGTAGAGTATAATATTATTCTGTGGAAGTACTATGAAACCTCCCAATGAAACATGACACAGCTAATAGCACTAATAATTTAAATCATCTGTGTCAACATGACTTAGTTGTCTGCAAGAGAAAAGTTTTGCCTAGGAAGTTTATATTGTAAAATAATAAATAATTTTACCCTCTGCTTTAAGAAATTCCTGCAGATCCATTTATTAAAAATAGCATTCTGCTCATTTGGGCAAATTCTGCTCAGTTGAGTTAGCATAAATAATTTACTTACCAAAATTCTCTCTTCAAAACTTTTGCTTTGGTATGTACACCAGTCCTAAACTGTTTTGTCTTAAAATTCTCAATGCTAATCAGTCACCTGCCTTGAAAAATCCACTTTAAACCACCCAAGTCCCAAACTGTGTAAACACTCACTTGACTCCCGGCTTCTGAGGCACTGCTAATACTCTGTCAAGACAGTGTTCTCCTTAAATGCAATAAGTTCTAATTCATTTAGCTTTGCTTTATTAACAAGTCATTGTTTTAAATTTCAGCATATTATGGAGGTATAAATGTTTAGGTTACATATATTGCCTTTGCCCCACCTGAATCAGAGCTATAAGCATGTCCATCTCCAGACAGTGCACACTGCTCCCATTAGGTGTGAATATACCTATCCCCTCCTCCCTCTTCCCACCTGCCTGACACCCAATGAATGTTACTACCATATGTGCACATAAGTATTGATCAGTTAATACAATTTGATGGTGAGTACATGTGGTGTTGTTTTTCCATTCTTGGGATACTTCACTTAGTAGAATGGGGTTCAGCTCTATCCAGGATAAAAAGGAGGCTAGATCACCATTGTTTTTTGTGACTGAGTAGAACTTCATGATATATATGTATATATGTGCCACATTTTATTAATCCCCTCATGGATTGATGGGCACTTGGGTTGTTTCCACATCTTTGCAACTGTGAATTGTGCTGCTATAAACATTCTAGTGCAGATGTCTTTTTTACAGAATGCCTTGTTTTCCTTTGGGTAGATGCCCAGTAATGGGATTGCTGGATCAAATGATAGTTCTACTTTTAGCTCTTTGAGGTATCTCCATATTACTTTCCACATAGATTATACTAGTTTGCAGTCCTCACAGCAGTGTATGAGTGTTCCTATCTCTCCACATCCATGCCAACTTTCTAGTAGTATTTTGTGAAGTTCAACTGAGTTTAAGTATAATTATCAACTATTTATAAAATAGGGAGACATAGTAAGAAATGTGCATATGTAAATCACAATTATTTCAAAAAAATTCTCAGTTTTTACACTCTACTTCAAGTCCCTTTAGTTTCAAAAAACAGCAAATATATTTACATCTTAGAAAATCAATTATATTAGAAAATTGAACAGTCTCTTAATGAACTGCATAAACATTTTCTCATGGAGTTTAGAGGTTGTTGGAATGACAGGGTCTATAAAGGGAAATAAATAAATGCACACATGGTGACAAAATGTATCAGTGACGTGACAATCAATCCAAAACAAAATAGGAATGAGAATGGTTGGAAAATTATTTTAGATTATAGGAGTCTGGGGAGAATTCTCTAAGGAAATAAAATTTAAGATAAGATTTGAACAATGAGTACGAACCAGCAATATCAAGATAGGAAGAAAGAACATTACAGCAAATGAAGCAGATTGGGTCCTGAGGTTTAAAAAACAAACAAATAAATAATAACCAAAAAAACCTATCATATTTAAGGAACTAAAAGAAGGCCAAGGTATCCAGGAATAAAACATAGATAGGAAAATCAATTGCTCAGCAGCTGCAGGAAATGGATTAGAGTGGTAAGGAACTTGGATTTTATTCTATATGTAATGGTAAAATTTTGATGATAGGAGGCTAACATGACCTGATTTAGATTTTTAATAGCAAAGTCTTATTATTGGATGAAAAATGAATTTTCAAAGGTCAAGAATGCATGTGAGAGGTCCATTAAGAGGCTGCTGAAATTGTCCTGAGGAGATATCATGGAGAATTTTTATGGGCACTAGAGCAGTGCCCATAAAAACAAAGTAAAGCAGCAGTAACTCCCAATAAAACCAACAGGATATGGCAATAGACTGGGCATGAGTAAGAAGTAGGAATGGAAAAGAATGGTTTCTGAAATCTTGATGAGCAACTGAGTACATGAATGTATGGAAATAATATATTCTTCTTGAAATAGCTGACATGGTAGTACATTGTAAACTTGAATTTGGAGCCCCCAATAGCCTCTCTCTGTTAAGGTAAAATCATTTTCTTTCACCTATTCTCTGACAACCCTTGAGCATCAATCACAGTTGTGTTCTAGGCCTGTTGATTTACATCTAAGATGGAAATAATAAGAATTTACAAGGCTATCAATTTCATCTGTCTTCCTAATTCAAAAGTTAAAATTGCAATAAAATGAAATTAAGGATTTAGTTGATAAATCAGGTCAATCTAATAAAGTTATATAGTTCATCTCTGAAAAGAAACAGAGTCAATACAAGGACCATTAGAACTTTTACATAGAACTTAACCAAGACTGATTGGAGAATTAGATGCTCTAATCTAGAATTTAGAACCCTAAAAGTTTTACTCAAAATAAATCTTTCTTAATTGAGTACAAAAACAATATGTACTGCTGGGAACAAAACGAATTTGTTAAAACTTCCAGGGAATATTAAGGTAGACTCTTCCCTACAAATGACTTCATACTGGAAAAATGCAAAATCCAGCGAATCTGGTAAGCTTAGAAAGTGTCCATAAAAACTCATGAAACATTTTATTAAATTTTAACAAAAATGCAGAAAAAAATTGCAGGCAAGAAAATGCTGAGTAACTAATTGGACATGACATGACATTTATTTATTAATTAGTTTTCAAAATCTGCATTAACCTTTTCGTGTTCCAGTTAACTTGTGAGTTGTAGTCTTACATCCTCAAATTACAAGAAATGATACAATTGAATTATACCCTGTGCCTTGCCTAGCACTTGAAAAGCACCGAAATCATTGCAAATTAAATGATAAGTAACTCAGTCAATATTTCATTTACTGCTTCACAGCTGTTGAAAGAGTTACTCTTGTGAGATGATATCCAGGAAACAGGAGTCAAACTCACTATTTCCTGAACATTTATAGAAAAAATTCTGGTTTGGAAAAGTGCACTAATAAAATACACATACTACAAAGAAAGTTTGTTTTTTAAATTGGTTCTTCCATGTTCCTGACATGTAATATTTAAGAAACAACACACATGGAAAATTAAAAGCATGTGTGTGCGTGTGTGTACATGAAAGATATATATGTGTGTGTATATATATATATCTTTCATAAAATTTAGTTCCCTCCCTTTACTTAATATAGGTATTAAAATCTCTTGGAACAATCCTAATTCTTCCTTTTCTTTAGAAGGAGAGAAAATTCTCTAGAATATTACAATTTTGCATGGCTCTTGGAATGGAGATGAACCAACAGTGGTAGCAGATTGTTGAAGTATGATTTGTCTGTGAGTCCTAAGGAGCAAACATCATTCAGTATAACAAAATAAATATATCTCAACTTCTTATTCTGAGTGATGGCTAAAGAAAAGAGAATAATTTAGAAAATTTTGATAAATTGGGCAAAAGATGTAGGGCTTAACAAAATCCCTAAGCCATTTAAGAGTAGGGAAAATGTTAAATTCAAAATTATACAAGATAAAAATAGAATATTAAAATTAAAGTGTTTTTATTTGTATAAATTTATGGGGTACAAGTGTAATTTTGTTACATGCATAGGTGAGGTATTAGTGTAGTCGGGGATTTTAGAGTATCCATCACCCACATAACATACACTGTACCAGTTCCGTAACTTCTTATCCAACTCCGTCCCACTCCCTCACCCTTCAGAGTCTCTAATATTTATCATTCCACACTATACGCCCGCGTGTATACATTTTTCGGCTCCTACTTATAAGTGAGAACACATGCAGTATTTTGTCTTTCTGTGTCTGACTTGTTTCACCTAAGATGATGGCCTCCAGTTCCATCTATGTTGCTGCAAAGACATTATTTTATTATTTTCTTCCTTTTTATGGTTGAGTAGTACTCATGGTGTATACCTACAATATTTTCTTTATTCAGTCACCTGTTGATGGACACTTAGGTTGATTCCATATATTTGCTATTGTGAATAGTCTCACAATAAACATAGGGGGGCAGTTATCTTTTGTTATAATGATTTCTTTATCTTTGGGTGGATACCTGGCAGTGAGATCTGTTTTTAGTTCTTTGAGAAATCTCTATACTGTTTTCCATAATGATTGATGATTATAAGGAATTAAAAATAATCAAACAGGAGAAAAATAAACCAAGATCATTTATTTTTTAAATGATTTGGTTTTTGAATGACTAAATAAAAACTCTTTTTTAATGAAATGAGTATTACATTTTAAGACCAATTACCCGAAGAACTTTCACTGTGGGTAGATTTCATCAACAATTGATACTAATTATCTGTCACAGTGAAGCAGTTATATTCATTCATCCATTTATTTGACAAATACGCATGGAATTTTTACAACATGCCAGAATATCACTGCACATAGAAAATACAGCAGTGAGTGACCAAAATAGGCATCAGGCCCTACCCTCAGGTTTATGCTCTGATGGACTTTACACTCGATCCACATATTTGAAACATTAAAAATACTTATGTCAATATTGATATTTTTCAGTATAGAAAGAAATTATGTAAGGCTTAGAATATAAATGACATAAGATATATTTATTAAAAATATTCTGGCAATGGATTGTGTTTCTCCACTTTTAAAGAGGCAAGTTGAAAATTAAGAGCTTTACAAAAAATTGGTTTATGGTATGAGAGACAATATTTATACCCTATGTTTAATTTCATTGGTGAATTTGTAAAGGAATTTGAAAATATACACTTTCAATTTTGCAGAAACAGAATCAATTTTGTATAAACAAATAAAAAAAGATTATGTTAGGTTTATACTTAATATACTTACAGATACAGCAGGCACAATCTATTAAAGTACTAAAATTTATTAAATTATAAATTTGAAATTATCAATAGCTACATTTATTCATATTTTAAATTATTTCAGAGCATTTTGCAAGTAGAAAAGACCTTTAGTCATATCAGTTCTAACTCATCAATTTTACTCATAATTTTATTATTTGTCTATAATCATATTTATCTTTTTGTCTCAGTGCAATATCTACCTTTCCAGGCTCCTGATGCCTAGTCCAATACTTCTTCCAAGGTGTTATTCTGTTTCTCTGGATTAATTAGGCTATAAATTAGGATGCTTAAAGAAAAGTTCTAAAAGAACTCAAGCAAAATAGAAATTTGTGTTTCTCTCATCTAAAAGTCTTCCCTGTCCGGGGTTGATAATGTAGTTCAACAATTATTAGGGACCTGACATCTTTTATTTTTCTCCTCTGCCATCCATATACACAGTTTCTACTTTATAATCCAAGGTAAGTAATTCAGCTCAACCACCTATCCACCTTCCAGACAACAGGAAGTAGATTTGAGATAGGAATTGGGCAGGCCCAACTTGTCAAAAAATCACAAGACCTGAAGCCAGGTCTCTGACAAAAACAGGAAAAGTGGATGCAGTAAAGAAACCGGGTAAGACAAATAAGAGCCAAGATGGCCAGGTAAATGACCTCTGTTCACCCTTGTAGCTTATTATACCTTGCTTATAATGTATCAGCATACTAAAAGAAACTCCCATCAGTGTCATGACAGTTTATAATCACCATGACAACACCCAGAAGTTACCTTACATGGTATGAAAAGAGGAGGAGCCCCCAATTCCTAGAAATCTCCACCCTTTTCCTAAAAAACCTGTGAATATTCCACACCTTGTTTAGCATATAATCAAGAATAGCAATAAATAGAGTTTGCCAGCAATGTATAGCTGCTACTCAGTCTAAGGGTTAGCTTGCTTACTGTTTGTTTAATAAATGTTGCTTTTGTTTCCAATGAAATTCATTGGAATTAAAGCTTCCGATGAATTCTTTCCTGCAGGAAACCAAGAACTCTTTTAGCCTTCGGGGTGGACCTCAGTTTTGGGGTCCACTTTCCATTTAAGTGCACATATAGTAATAACATTGATTGGGTGTCAGGCAGATGGGAAGGAGAGGATCAGTATATACACATCTTATAATGGGTGCGGTGCAAACCGTCTGGGGGATGGACATGCTTGAAACTCTGATTCTGGTGGGGCAAAGGCAATATAGGTAACCTAAACATTTGTACCCCCATAATATGCTGAAATTAAAAAAATTAAAAATAAATAAATATCTTTTTTAAAAAAAGCAAAGCTGTGGACTGCAGGTTACTTCCCTCTAATCATGCAACTCAGTGACAGTTGGTACACAGCACTTCCCATGGGTCAGATTCTAGTCACTTGGTCACTGTGAGCTCCAGCCAAAATTTCTCTTACAAAGAGAAAAGAAGTAATGTTCGAGAGAGTTGGCTAGTCTTGGCTACATCTTCTGAGCAGTCTCTCAAGTTCTACGTCTGGCTTTACCTCTTAACTTGCTGTGTAAACGTAATCTCTCTGTGCCTCAGTTGCCTTGTTCCTAAAATAGAAAAAATAACACTTGTTTCATAGATTTCTTATGTAGATTCAATAAGATATGACATGTAAAATTCTTCAGAGAGTGCCTGGCACAGTAAATACATAAATTATCAGCTACTAATTACTGTTGTTATATTCTGATAATAGAATCAGACTCACCCCAAGTCCCTCTCCCAAGCCTCCCTCTCTCCCAGGTTTACACACACACACACACACACACACACACACACACAAACACACACACGTACACATACACACATGCCATTTTCCACTTTGCTAACAGAATTATATTGTGTGGCTAAACACACAAAATGCTGATCCCTATTTCATTTTATTCGGTTACTGATTTTAAGAGCTTTTAATCTATTTAACTGGAAAAGATAATTTTATATTTGTTCTCTAAATAAATTACCCCCAGTAGTAAAAAAATAACTGAGGGCAGATATAATCTTAATAACTTGGCTATAGGGAGGTAAACAACCGGGGAAGTAGTTAACATCACTTTCCTCACCCACAGGCATCCTGCCTGCAAGTGCAGCCTTCTGCGGATGATTCCTCACCGTTTTCACTCTTGGTTTCCTGAGCTCCTGCAGTTTTCATCTTCCTCAGCCCTTGGCTTAATGCTCTGAGAGTGGGCCTCTCCCAGCAGGACCCCGCTGTTTCCCAGGCCTTTGGGTACTGCTGTGTTTTCTCTTTAGCTTATTTATATTATTTTGTAACTTTTTTCCTGTAGCGATCATGGAAGATCTGTTTCTTTGTTTTCTCTTTCCTTATGCTTTTCCAAAACCAAACAAAACATCACCTGACTTTATTGCCCCCTCCTCCCCTAGCCTCCTCACCTACACCTCATCTATATTCCCCAAGGGAGTTAGGACAGGGCTTTGGGGGACTGGGTACACCTTCAGCAGAATGGTAGGAAACTCTACAAGGCCTGGCATGCTGGAGAAACAAAGCTGCTGTGTGGAGTTCAGTGTATCAGAAGGGACATATAATGTGCTAGGAGGACACCACAGTCAATTTTGCAAATCTGGCATCAGAAGTCCAAGTGAAAAAAGTTAATTAGGCGACTTAGAAGCAAATTGGAAATTAAGAAGATAACAAACCCCCAGGAACTGCCTTTTGTTTATGAGTTGTTTTAGGGGTCAGCTGTGTTTGCAGATTTAAAGGCCTAGAAGCAGTGAAGTTTTCTCATACAGCAACTTAATTCCATGTATAAATACATTCAGTCTTAGGTTCCATAGGAGCAGAGCCTGAGGTGGGGATTTCAGAACTTTATTTCGGGGAGTGCTTTCAGGAGAAGTTGCATGAAGGACACAGGAGAGACAAGGCAGAGGAACAGAAGCTAAACAAAAATGTGGCATTTGGCTGGAGAGGAGCTTCATCCTGATTTCAGAGGGAAGCTCTGGAGCCTAAACTGTATCACGAAAGAGGCCAGACTTTTCTATCTAATACTAGGAGGTAATGACTAAGGCAGCTCCCTTCCCTGGGGTGAAGGAGAGCTGAGCTCTAAGCTTTCCAGTTGCATTTGGCCTCGGAGAAATATTAAATATCTGAAAAAGGGAGGAGTGGGCAGCTGTGAGTTTTTAGCAGCCCCCATTCCCAGCCCCTGCCCAGACCCATCCTGCAACTGGCTGAAACATGGCCATTCAAGGACTATTTTAGAAAGCACCTTCATAAGATGATTTCTGTATTTGGCAATAAGGAAATGCATTAACAAAGATCCATTTTTTAAATCACTTAATAAAAAGAGGGAGAGGAAAGTCTTGGGTTTTCAGAGCCATTTGGAAAAAATAATCACATTTCAGTGACTACTATGATAATATTTCAGAGTGGTAATCAGCACTTTTGTTGCTTTCTACTCAACATACTTTATTTATAATATCTAACAGTTTTAGTATCCCTTAAATAGGATATTAATCTCTTCTTACTTTGATTCACATGTGAATATTTAATTATTCACAATTCCATCATGAAAGTTGTCCTAACCCATTGGAGCCAATGATAAAACATTACACAAGAAAAGATCATTACATTTTATAACATCTAGGCAGCAATTTTTTTTCCTCTTTGAAATGTATAATCGTTTTTTACCATCATAATTCACACTGAATGAAGCAAAAGTATATGTAAGAGACACAATTAGCAACAATCTGCAAATGAGCTTTTTTATCACACACCATTTGTTTCAGAAATACATTTGAACGTTTTGTGCAGAAACATATTTTTCATCTTCTTCTGGGATTTGAAGGCTAAGGTGCGAAATGGACTACTCCATTCACTTGGTAATAAAATTGAACATGAACACTTGAAGCAAAAGAATTTTCTGAATCAGGAGTTTGAGCCATGAGGCTTATTTTCTAAAACTTCTAACATACAAGTATATAAGCTCCATAAGGATAGGGATTTTTCTATTTTATTCTCTCCTATATCTTTTGCACTAAAACAGTACCTAGCACATACTAAATGCTCAATAATTATTTGTTCAATGAATGAGAATATGTTTATTGATGGTTTTTGAACATTATCTTTTGTTTATACAACGTTTTTGTCTTTCCTTTTCATTGTCTTATTTAGCCTATGCCCTTAAGATTCTGAGAAGCCATTGTATCAGAAAACAGTTTTTGGATAACAAAGTAAAATTCCTAGAAAGCCCAGTAGGCTAGGGCAATACTTGCAAAGAATAGAAATATGTTGTCATCCAAGATAACCACACTACCAAGAAGTGACCATGTTAATGAAATGTAAATTAGATGCTATTGGTAGATTACTGCCTTGACAAATTCCATAAACCAAAACTGGTTTGCATGAGTAGAGATTTGTCCTTCTACAGAAATGTCTTTCCAAATCCAACACCTCCATAGGGCTGTATTTCCATTGCAAAATAGAACATAATTACCTACATATTGAAGTATCTTTTCTTATCTCTTGAAGAGGAAATACCTTTCTGTTTTAACTAAGTCATCACATTTTAGAGTTGGAAAAGGACCTTGGAATTATGGTTTCTATCAGTGCAGTTCAGAAACATTAGCGTTATGGTTGTACAAATAATTTTTGATAATTCCAGAACTGATATTCTATTGGTTGATTATAAGTATCGCTCATATATGTATCTAATCCTGATTCAGGTAAAGCATATGAAAAAACATTCCCACAAAGAATACTGGTTTTTTTTAATGCAATGCTCTTTCTATTAAACTAAAACCACCAGGCATCTGTCTTGTTTTTCATTTCACTGCAATCATGACACTTAGATGATTCTAGATGTCTCTGAAACACTCTTCAGTGTTTCTATTTCAATCAATCTTGACTACCACCATCAAATCATGTACTTAATATAATAGTTTTATTATGAAAATCCCCACTGAAACTATTTTAAAGGCTTCCTTGGACATCTTTTAACCTGTCACTATCTTTGAAATTATAAATCCGGATTAGCAGTCAAACCTTGTTCATACTACTTCCCTCCAGAAACACAGCGCTTCAAGTCTAGAATGACCTGTGTGCTCTGCCTGATCACACTGCGATCATAGGCACCTCCCCTCCTTTATAATTGCTCTTCCCACTGGGCACCACATCCTCCTCCTGCCTGTTCCATTTTTGTCTTTCCTTCAAAGCCCCATTCATGCCTTTCATAAAGAGGATGTCTTCTCTGACAATTTGCAACCAGACTATTATCTTTCTTCAGAATTTGCAGTATTTACTACCCGAACCACTCGTTTGTCACTTTTCACAGGAGCCAAAGGTAATTTAAGGCCAAGGTCATCATGCACTTTACATAAGCCATTTGCAATTAAGAGGCTTCAGATAAGTATCAAAGTTCAAGTTGTGCTGTGGAAATTAAAGAAATTGATTTGTATTCTCAGTCAAGTAGAAATCATGATGACTCTTCCCAAGAAGTGGCTTTGAATCAGTCAGCTTGCTCCCACTAGCAAGTTTTCAGGTGATGCCAATGCGACTGGTCCCTGACCCTACTTTGAAAGACCCTAGTTAGACAACTACAAAAGGCTTCTTGTTGGTCTCACTGCTTCCACATTTTAACTCTTCTGCCTAAGTATAAAGTGAGATCTTTTGAAAACATAGCCAGATTATTTTATTCCACTGTGCATACCTTTTGTCTTTAAACTTCAGTGAGAATAATCTTCAAACTCTTAAAATGGTCAAAAAGATCTTATTTGGTGCTTTGCAAATCTTTTTGTCACAGTACCCGTAGAAATTGATAATGTTTATGTGGCATCCTAGAGTACAAAAAAGGAGCTCCTTTGGATCAAAGGAAACCAGACTCCAAGTCTCTAGGTGGCCCAGGGCCCACTAGCTAAACAAGGGCTTATAGTATGTGTCTCTAGGTTTCTCTAGGTACGCCTTTAATCTCAGCTACAGGATTTGAGGGGGAATCACTGTCTCAGAACATAAATTTTAGCACTCAGTTGGAAATACCTGAGTTTTGGTCTTGCTTACCTTTCTAATCTCATCTCTTACCATACTTTATTCATACTCATGTCTTCCTACTACATTGCCATTTTTTTCTATTTCTTTCTGTTTTCGGTTGATACCAGCTTGGTCATACATCAGTAATCTTATCCCTTCTGTTTATTAGTGTTTCCTCCCAGAACCATGCTGGCACGAAAAAGAAGCTCAGTAGTTATTCCTTTATTTATTAAATGGCCAATAAATTGGGTTTATTCTTTAATTCACTCCTAGAATTAATGGTAAGGAATTCTCAACAGCATAAAGGATGATGTTTATCTTTCTATCTGCCATGGCAAACATTGTATTCATCTAAGATTTATATTAAATTATTTAGATCTATATTCAAATAGAGGGATACTGAGGATAAAGCTTGCTTAGAATTTGTTCTTTACAGCTTCAGTTTCTATTTAATTATAGGGTAAATGTAATATTTAGACAATGCATGTGAAGAAAAATCAAGTCCAATAACTATTATAGCTTGGCCTATTGATAGGTTACAATGATTAAATCATAAGTAATGTAGATGCTCTTTCATAATTTCAATATCAAAGTGACTTGAAATTCAAAATTTCTGTAACTTTTAGTTTTATATTGTTGGAATGTAGAAGATTTAGTCCATTTGCTACAAGGAGGCACAACTAATGGCGCCTGTAATTAAACAGATTAATTAGATTTCATTGCCATTTATCCAGTTAAAGATTTAAAATGCCATAACTGTTACTGCTTTCTAATTATTAATTATACGCACCTTAAAAGAACAGTAGTATGTTAGGTTCAAACAACTGAAGTGCTATTCTATTAACAAATGTGTATGACGACTAAGAAATTAGATTTTGGTAACTTAACTCTCATAAAGTGTTGATTATAGAGGAAAAATACAATATTATACTCAATATGGGTATATTTTATCTATCACATTTTACATTATCATTTGCTATGTTTTACTAAATTCTTAACTATCTAGTCAAATAGTTGATATGTATAACTCAGAAAACTTATTCAATTCTGTATTCTCCTTTAAAAACTCTAACCTCTTTTTTCACAATTTTGAGGAGATATATGATCCCAATGTCCCATTCCAATATTCACAAATAAAACCTCTGTAGTATCTTGTAGTATTGTCACTTGTAAGGTTTACAGAGTTAGTAAGAAATGCAGAAGTACTAATAATCTACTTAGCACAAGGTAAAATGGAAAGTACTTAACCACTATCCAAACTTCTCTATTACTTTTGCAAGAGCTGCTTAAATTCTGCTCTTGGAGAAACCATCCACCTTGCTAAAATATTATTTTTATACATAACAGTATGTAGGAATCAACCCGCAAAATTTATTTCATTCTTTAAAGGTACATTTTTTATAGAAAAAGGTAAGAGTATATAAGAAAACTCAAGGCCAGGACAAAAATTGACATAATTAGATTTATTCATAAAATCAGATATTTTTAAACACAAAAGTGTATATATATGCATTATGAGAATTCAATGTATGATATTTAGTTACTTACATTTTAAAGCTGAATTTATCCATATTAAGTAAAAGTTGATATTATTTACCTAGAAAAACTAAGTATAGGCAAAGAAAAAAATTAAATAATTTTTCTAGCTTCCTTTATTATTATAAAGAACTCCAATTCACTAGAACAAAGAGCATAATTAATAATCTGAATTATCTGAATTAGTGATTAACAATCAAGCCAGAAAATTAACTGCATTAGGTTGATTTCCTTAAAGTCCGCTGACATAATATAAAATGTCCAATCTATTCATCTTTGTTCACAGTACTTTTCATGACTTAAATGTGTTCCCTTTTCTGCTTCCTTCATCCTGCCTTCTCCTCCAATATTTTTAATCCTCCATCTCATGTCTATGAAAAACCCTTACTAGCTATTCAGCTTATATTATTCTTGACCCTTCAAACTGCTCCAAAATGCCACCATACTCCTGTTTTTAACACCTGTAATGCAATTAATAGCCCTAAAATTGCAAACACCCAAAATCATACTAATGAGTTATATGAAATAGCTCCTACATGACTCGATGTTATGAAAGACAATGCTACTTTTCTGAATTTTCTAAGCTAAGGTGACAAGTTATAAACATACAAGAAGTTACAAGTTCAAGTACTACTAATTTAGAAAGATATCCTGAGGATAGCTTTAAATTTCATGTCTCTTTAAGTTGATTTTTTTATGGTATTTTTGTTCAATACTAATTTTGAAAGAACTACCTTGGACTACTAAAATCTGTATTAGTTTCCTAGGGCAGCCACAATAAATTACCACAAACTAGGTAGCTTTAAAAAAAAAAAAAAACAGAAATGTATTCTCTTGCAGTTTTGGAAACTACAAGTCTAAAATCAAAAGATCAGCAGGACCATGCTTTCTCCAAAGGCTTTAGAAATAATGTTTCCTTGCCTTTTCTAACTTCTGGCCATAGCTGGTAATCCTTGGCATCTTTTGGCTTGTAGAAGCGTCACTCCTATCTCTGGCTCCATTGTCACTTGATCTTCTTTCCTGTGCATAAGTGTGTCTCTGTGTCCAAATCTCCCACTCCTTTCTCTTCTACAGACACTGCCAGTATGGTCTCATCTTAACTTGATTACATATGTAAACATCTTATTTCCAAATAAGTTACATTCACAAGTATTGGGAGGAAGGACTTAAGCATAACTGTTTAGGAATCATAATCCGACCCACTACAACTACCCCACCCTCTGACTTCCAAAATTCAAGTCTTTCCAAATGCAAAATGCTTTCCTAACATGCTGACACCCCCAAAAGTCTTAATCCACTCCAGCAACAACTCTAATTCCAAAATCTTATCTTCTAAATTAGCTATGAGTGAGACTCTAGGTACAATCCATCCTAAGGTAAAATAACTCTCCATCGGTGGATTTACACTAGAAAATAAGTTATGGGCTTTCAAAATATAATGGTGGAACAGGCATAGGATGGACATTTCCATTTCAAAAGGGAAAACTACAAGGAAAAAAGGGGTCACTTGTCCCAAGGAAGCTCAAAATTTAGCAGGTCATATTCTACTGGTCAAAGAAGAGGCAGGCATGAATGAACTTGAAGTGGAGTGGCCAGAGACATGAATGTATTTATTTTTTTGCTTAAAAAGAGTGTGTGTTTACAAAGTAACAACTGTTTTGTTCCTACCTAGAGATTTGGTCAATGTACTAAAGATAAAACACCAAGTTGAAATGGGTTGAGGGTAAGAGGGGAATGAGGAAATTAATGCATGAATTTAACAATTTAGTAAAAGTTATCATTGAATAAGGGGAGAAAGATAAGACATAACTGAAGGAAATGTAGAGCTGATGTGAAGATTGTGTTTATTTTATTTTTTAATGAGAGGCTGACAGGAAGGATCCAGTAGATGTTTTATTCCAGCAGATCTCCACTGGCTTGCAAGTTGCATGAGGGCGGGAGGGGGGAACCATTTACTGTACTATCAGCAATTAGAATAATACCAATCAGTGAATTTTGGAAGGATGTAAGAAAGAGTAAAAGAAATAAATAAAGAATGAATGAATCCAACCAAGAGAGTAAGGTTGAGCACTGGAGACCAGTAATCAATGACTCAAGATTTTCATGAAGACTTGGAAAGAGTAGAGGACAGCTCTCTTTAGAAAGACAGTGATGGTGATAGAGTAATAGACATACAAGTAGATTAGCCAATTTGGTAGCTAGTGGCTGAGCATATTCCCATCTATTTTCTATGTGAGATAAAAGGCTAGACTGTATAATGAGAATGGTGGTGGAGGGGGAGGGAGTGAAAAGTTTGAAATAGTTATAAAAGAGTTGGAAAAGAGAACTCACAAGAGGAAAGTTATAGTATTGACAGGAAATATGGGAAAAGCCTGGCTGTGATCTATGATCATGATATATGTAAAAAGATTAAATGGCATTGATATATTGTTAATAGCATTGGCAATTAAGATGGAATTACTGTTTAAGTGATTTGTGTGTGATCTTTAAATAAGAGACAATTCAGATAAAATGCTTGTTCCTGATATGTGACCATAGTTTATATTTGCAATCAACGTGCTGTTTGCAATAGCATCAAACTTGCCCTCATTCAAATAATTATATTTAAATATATTCTCCTTTCCAGGATGAAAATTTCAAACAAATGTCTTACTCTTATAGAAATGATTACAGGTCCAAATATATTGTTGCTATTGCAGCAGCAGTTGGAGAAAGCACAGATTAGTTGTTGTATATTGGGCATGTCTCCCTGAAGTGAAATTTCTAGAATCTAGACCAATAGGCTAGGATGCATCCAAATTATCCTCAGGTGTGGTAGTCTTATTCTCTTATTGTAAGTCTACTATACTCTACAAAACCGTGTATATTGGGATGCTTAAAAATTTGATAAGTATTGATCATTTCTTGAGTATTTTGCTGCTTTTAGGATCTATGCCCTAGATGTTGCCATTCTGCTTTTCTTAATGATGCTTCTGAACACTCTGTGACTATAACTGATCACTGCTTGCTGAAGTTCAGATCACAGCATTACTGACTGATTCTTGGCACTCCGAGGATCAACGTGTGATGAAACATTCATGAAGTTAGCAGTCTATTTTGAGCACTTAAATCTATATTTTATTAATGAAAACTTAATTTAAAAAAAATCCTATACAGAATATAGCTAACAACAAATTAAAAATGCCAAATACTGTTATTGAGTCAATAAATTTCAATATTGTTTAAAGGACATGCTGGTTTTTCTTCTGAATTAATATTTTATTCTACCTTTTCCTGTCTGAATAGCACACATTATATTACATTACACATTTGTTTGTACATTACAATAAGCCTTAACCTGTTATTAAACACCAAACTCCTATACAGAAGACTGTTTCATCTTTGTTTTTGAGTTCTGAAATCATATTAGTTGAACATGCTTAAAGTAGTAAGTATACAAATGTTTGTTGAATAATAAAGTCACTAACTGTTTAAAAAAATATTTAATTTAGAATATTTTAAAATAACCAATATTAAAATCCGTAAGTTCTCATCAAAGATTTATAGTAATTGGTAAATTACTTTGATTAGAGACTTTAGATTTTCTGAAATATTGATATAATTTACTTAAAATAAAATATTGCAAATAATGAAAATGGAAAATAAAAATTCTGGTCTTTAACACTAAGATAGGGATATAAGAATAAGCACTTGATCTTTCGTGACTATGAAATCATTCATTTTCTAATAATTAAACATTAAACATATTTAATTTATACTTTTCTTCAAATACTATGGTTTTCTTCCCAGAAAACTGTCTAAACTTACTATTTTAAAGATATTATAAACATCTTTTAGAAAAACTAAGATAAAAGTACCTAGGATTTAATGATCTATTCTTGATCATAGAATCATACTTCAAGCACCAGGCTAACCCTGGAGGAATACATGGCACTATGGTTGGGCAGTCTATTTATAGAACCATTCTTGGTGTCATAACCCCTAAACAACTGCTGCTGTCAATCCATTTTCTGTCTTATATGTGCTTATGCAATTGTAGATACATTGAATCTTTATAAATTGATTCATTATAAATGAAACAAAACTTTTATATTTCAAAATATTACAGGGGTACAAATATTTGTGATTACATGGATCACTTTTGTTATACTTGAGTCAGGGTTATAAGTGTGCTCATCACCCAGATAGTGTTCATTGTACCTATCAGGTACGTTTTTGTCCATCCTCTCCTTCCCCTTCCCTTTTGCTAGATTTCTACTGAGTTTTACTCCCTTCTGTGCACATGTGAGCTCATCAGTTAGCTCTGATTTAATAGTGAGTACATGTGGTGTTTTTTTTTTTTCCCGGCGTTAGAGACGTCCCGTCGGAGAATGGGCGCCAGGTCCATACCGAGTGTTGCCCAAGGCATTAGTCCATTCTTCTTACGGTTGAATATTATCCCATGGTATACATATACCACATTTTGTTAATTCACTTGTGAATTGATGGACACTTGGGTTGATTCCGCATCTTTGCAATTGTGAACTGTGCTACAATAAACATTCGCATGCAGGTATCTTTTTGATAAAATGATTTCTTTTCCTTTGGGTAAATACCCAGTAGTGGCATTGCTGGATCAAATGGTAGGTCTACTTTTAATTCTTTGAGGAATTTCCATACTGTTTTCCATAGAGGTTGTATTAATTTGCAATCCCACCAACAGTGTATAAGTGTTCCCTTCTCTCTGCATCCATGCCAGCACCTATTGTTTTTGAACTTTTTAATTGAAACCATTCTAACTGGGGTAAGGTGATATCTCATTGTGGTTTTAATTGCATTCCCAGATGATTAGTGATGTTGAGACAGAAAATATTATGGCGAATCCTTTGGTAGACTGACAAAGTCTTTCACAAAATAATCATCTGATGTTTCACATTTTTTCAACATCTGCACTTTATTATTTCAAATTAGGATATACTAGCAAATTTGAGTGCAAACATACAGTGTTGACATTGGGCAAGATTCTTAGTCAATACTTTAAAGAAATACAAGGTATTCTTTAGAAATAACAAAAAATCCCTATTTTGTGTGTAGCGTATATTAAGCACATGATCAAAAGATTAGATATCTTTAAACAAGATCTAAAAATTACCTAGGTATGAATATGTAGATAAAAATAAAAGCTTGGCATCAAAAAAGTAACTGTGTGTATTCAAATGATTGCTAGAGCAGTGCTTCTCAAATATTCATTGCAGAAGAATCGTTTGAGGATGCGTTACAGTCAAGGTCTGGGTGGGGCCTGAGATTCTAAATGTTTACCAAGCTGTAAAATAAAGGTGATTCTGCTTCTCTGAAGATCACACATTAGATTGCAGAATAGTATACATTATTTTTACCTTTAGACTAGATGTGTATATTTCTTTAAAATATTAAGCTTATTTCCACTGTGATTCTAGATAATAAATGCAGTTTTAAAAAGTGAAACATAATAGATGATACTATGAAAAACAAAAACTGTAAGGCTGATCCTAATACTTACATGTGAAAAAAACCTATCCTTTAAAAGTAGTGTATTTTATTAACTATTATGAGATTTGTTTGAGGTGCACAAAAGAAGCAAGGAGAGTCATAGTCAAAATTGATCACAAATACTTTTTAAAAAGAGACCAACATTTTTGTCCCCTTAGACAAAGAACAGATGAAGGAGTAAGGACACATGGATGAGAATTTTGAATAAGTAACATAATTATCCTACACTTGGGCTCTTACATTCAGTCTTCACAATAATGGCAAAATAGCAAGATTCCACAGAGACAAGGACCCACAAACCGGTAATGTGTTTGCTGGTGGCGTCAACAGCTCAGTATTCTCAAAAAGTCTCTGATTTACTTTGCATTCACCAAACATACTTGCAGAAAGAGAAAAAGATTATCATATTTTATGAAATCAAGTCTCTAAACCATTCCGGATTCATTCTAGTGAGCGAGTCAGCTAAATTATTGAATACTAAATTTGGATGAAAATGGCAATGCTGGTTAGCACTGACTCCCAAGCCTCCTTAATCTCTTACTGTTTCTGGAGTCTTGTGAGGATGCACAGATGTTTAGACCTGAGATGGATAGTAATGCCTTCTGGACTTTCATGGGCTTTCACTGCTGTGAGTAGATTTATTTTTATAGGTGTTATAACAGATCACCTTCTCATTTAACTTTGCCAAATATAGGCAAGAAATGGGCCCTAATGCTATAGGAACATGTCATTAAATTGATTTTTAGGCTCAGATTGCTTTTCAAAGTTATTAAGGCCAAGGGCAAGTGTTTTGTTCACCTCCAGAGAGAAGAAAATGACTGAATAAAAAATAAGTAAAAGTAAAAGAGGAAGAATTGAAACTAATCTGCTATTACAAATCACTAAAGGAACATCCTTTCCTTTGCCTAGGCTGAGTTGGGACTCATAATAAACTGATATGAGAGAATAAAGAGATACGTTACAATTGATTTTTAAAAAACCGGTCCAAGGTTTGCATGGAATTCTTACAGTTTTAAGGAACTGTGAGAACATGTAGTTTTCCTTCCTTGGTTTTCAGATAAGAATAAAATATTTAGAAATATGTGACAGTTCTGATCACAGCGACCCCATTCCTTCATCACCACCCTCAAGACACAGGACACAAACCACCCACCCCACACACAGACACACTGACTCACAGACATGCACACATATCTCAGGACTCAGAAAAATTATGTGGTGCTAAAATTATTTCATTATTTGTTTAAAACTAATGCATTATATGTAAAGAATCCTGATCATCTTTAAATTATTCCACATATATCCTTAATGGTATAACACTTATTTGTCCCATATGATATTAAATAGATTTTTTAGACCCATTTTCCAAAAAGAAAAAAATAATGTTCTTGTCATCTTCATTGAATTTCTTAGTATTGAGATCATTTTTTTGTTTTGTTTGTTTTTTAAGGAATCTCAGGATTTCCTTAATTTGCTTTCAAAGCTTTCATTCTCAGGATAAGCTATTTATTTTAGAAGTTTAAATTTAAAATGCAATGTTATTTTGGACAAACACACTTTAACTCCACATTTAGGCAATTTTGAAAATTTTTCAGGGTTTAGAAGAAATAGCACTCTTTAGATCCATATTTGCCATAATCACAGAATTTTCAATTCGGAAAAAATATTTTAGAATTCATATATCTTGTAATGTTTAGGGTTTTTTGTTTTCTCTTTGAAATTATGAGCTTAAAAAAAATTCATAGTGTCAGAAAATTTCACAAATAAGTGCAAATTCAGTTTTAAATATAAGAAACAAAAATAAGCAGATAAGAATGTAATTTAATTCAATTTTGGGGGAAAGTAATATTTTATTAAAAAATATATATATATATATTTTGGCAATAGGCTATAACATAAGACTTTTGGCCTTGGTGTAAAATCTACTTTTGCTTTGAAATATATTAAATTTTTGACAGGCCATTGAAAAATCTGACTTAAACTTAATGCTTTCTAGTCCTAGTGGAATGTTTAGCCCCCCAAACTATTTTTATAGACCCTTACTGAGTATTTTTGAATGAATAATGCCCTATTAATTTCTCATTAACTACTTAAATTAAAATGACTTAAAGAAATTGTTTGTATTTATAGGTTATCATATTTATACAAATGAGTATATTAAGAAGTATGGTTGCTTTCTGCTGGGTGGAAATGAAGAATTTATAAAATAGAATGGAGTAGGAAACTTATCAAATCTTTCATTCTTGATGGACATAAGTGTGTTAATGACTCTAAAAGGATTACTAAGAGTTAATATTTTGACATTTCTGGTCAGAGAAGGGGAAAACGAAATTGTGCATTAATTATAAGCCTAGTGTTTAAATCAATCAATGAAAAAGCCAGGATGATTGAAGTGCTTTTACTGATGATTGAGGTGTGTGATTAGAATGAGGAAGGGGAAGTAGCTGAGCCTAGGAGACAAGAACAACAATGTGCTAATTTGAGGATCTTCAGGATTTAAGGATGAATAGAATTCAGTTGTGAGGAAGTTAGGATTAGGTAAGTGATGGTTAGTTTCATGTGTTAACTTGACTAGGCTAAGGAATGCTAAGATAGCTGGTAAAACATCATATCTGGGTATGTCTGTGAGGGTGCTTCTGGAAGAGATTAACATTTGAATCAGTAGACTGAGTAGAGAAGATCTGCTCTCACCAATGTGGGCAGGCATCATCCAATCCATTAAGGGCCCAAACAGAACAAAAACATGAAAGAGAGTAAGTGTTCTTCCTCTTCTTGAGCTGGGGCAGCCATCCTCTCCTGCTCTCAAACATTGCAGCTACTGGTTCTTGGGTCTTTGGACACTGGAACTTATGCCAATGCCTCACCCTCATACCCTCACAAATTTCTCAGGCCTTCAGCCTCTGAGTTGGAATTACACCATTGGTTCCCTTGGTTCTCAGGGCTTCAGACTTGGACTGAATTACTCCACTGGCTTTCCTGGTTCTTCTTCACCTTGCAGATGTCATATTTTGGGACTTCTCAATCTCCATGATTGTATGAGCCATTCTTATAATAAAACCCTGTTACATATCTACGTATATCCCATTGGTACTCTTCCTCTGGAGAATCCTAACTAATACAGATTGTGGTTCTAGAACAGAATTTTAAGGATGAGTTTTCTGAATTGTTTTGGGGGTTTCTGGAAATCGTTCTCTAATCTGATTATATTTTAAAATGCCAAAGGAACACTCATAATTCATGGAGTAAACTATTTTAGAGATATGTAAAATATCTGTATTAGATATTCTTAACCAACCACTTATAAGAAGCAAAGAATGAAGTAACTTTGAATATGGTACTTTCAATTGCTTTTGAAAAACTAAGGAATATAGGATTGTTGTTCCTTATGTACTGGACAAAGTGGTGAGAGAAAAGGATGAGCTTAGGAATTCTATTTCCCAGATCAAGGGCTACATGAATGATGTAACAGCCTCTGTGTGTGCCCTGAGTGAGAGCCTTATTCCCTATAGTGGAAGAGCTGAATTTGCTAATAATCAAACTCTTGTCCTTATCCTGCAATTGGCTTAATTACAATGCAAGTTGCACTTCCAGCCTTGCAGGATGTCTACTGTTAAGGTGTGGGCATTGACTGGGAAAAAATAAAAAAGGTATCCTATAAGTTGGGATGGGGATGTGTAGGGAGACCCTAAAGAAGCTGGGAACACTGAGCCCCTGAATTGTGATGAAGCTTTTTTGCCAGGGGAAGAGATCTCCCCACCCCCAGTGACAGTGGCTTCTCCAACAGAGAAGTGGCCTCCCCAGCCCCAGTGAAAGTAGCCTCCCTACCCCCAGTGTCAGTGGCCTGCTCACCCCTAGAAGTAGGTGCCCCCACTCACAATGGCATAAGCTTTTCATCTCTGAAGGGATTAACTGCCTTGCCTGATGAAATAGTAATAGTTGCTCCTGAGGCAGTTGCCATGCAAGACATTGCTGATTCTCCTCAGAATCCAACACTACCATCCCCTGCTTCTTGACCGATAACTAGATTTAGGTTCCAGCAGGCCCTTAAAGGTGATATACAAAGTGTGATCCATGAAGTGTCCTACACTTCAAAAGATCTACTTAGGTTTCATAATTTACACAAGCAGAAATCTGGGGGGAAATGTCTGGGAATGGATATTAAGGGCATGGGAAACTGGTGGAAGAAACATGAACTTGGATCAGTCTGAATTTATTGATATGGGTCCATTAAACAGAGATTCTGCATTTAATGTTGCAGCTCAGGGACTTTAGGAAGGGCTCTAACATTTTTGTTGGTTGGCCAAAACATGGTTCAAAAGATGGTCCACTCTGAGTGAGTTGGAAAAGACGATTTCTGTTGAGTTAGTGTAGAAGAGGGAATTTAGTGGTTTAGGAAAACTGGAATGTTAGAGTGGATTTATCATTCAAGACTTACTTACCCTCCCTGGGAGGGTACAGAAGACACATTTTTCACCAATACTTTGAGAAATAAATGTGTGAGGAGAGCTCCAACATTTTGGAAAAGCTCTGTGATAGCTCTTTTGTTGTAGGCCAACCCTTACAGTGGAAACCATAGCCACTCATTTGGAAAATCTAAAAGCTATGGGAGTAATTGGATCTCGGGGTAGCAGGGGCCAAGTGGTGACACTCAACTGCCAAAGGCAAGGTGGGCATAGTTACCGTAATGGATAGCTGTGTCCAAGTAGCAGTAAGAATAGTCTGACTTACACAGACCTATGGCATTGGCTCATTAATCACAGTGTTGTTCGTAGAAGTGAAATAGATAGAAAGCCTACTAAATTCTTACTTGATTTGTACAAGAAGAAAGTTCTAGGTCAAGTGAACAAAAGTCTACTTGAATCACAAAAACAGAGATTCACAGCATGCAAATAAATTCTCAGATTTGAGCCAGTTTACAGATCCAGAATCATATAAACGAAAAGAAGGCCAGGTCCCCTTGAGGAAGGACTACAGCACACTAGTGAAAATGTCCTCTTACTCTTTCTCTCAACCTTCTCCCTAGGAACCCATGAGCTTTTACCAGGTGACTGTGAATTGAGGAAAAGAAAATAATCAGAACTTTTGGGGACTATTTGACACTGGGTCTGAACTGATATTAATTCCAGGAAACCCAAAATATGGCCCTCTAGTTGGAGTGGGAGTTTATGGAGGTGAAACGATCAGTGGGATTTTAGCTCAAGTCCATCTCATGGTGGATCCAGTGGGTCTGTGAACTCATCCTGTGGTTATTTTCCTAGTTCCAAATGCATAATTGGAATAGACATCCTTAGGCTGGGAGAATCCCCACATTGGTTACCTGACATGTGGAGTGAGGGCTATTGTGGTGAGAAGGGACAGGTAGGTGGAAGCCATTAGAATTGTGCCTTTATCTAGGAAAATAATAAATCAAAAGCAATATTGCATTTTGGAAGGGTTGTAGATATTATTAATTGCAACCATCAAGAATTTGAAAGATGAAGAGGCGATGATTCACACCACGCCCCCATTCAACATTCCTATTTGGCCTGTGCAGAATATAGATGGATCTTAGAAAATGACAGTGGATTATCATAAGCTCATCCAAGGTATTTCCATTTGCATTTTCTGTACTAGATGTGGTTTCATTGCTTGAGCAAATTAACATACCCCTGGTACCTGATATGCAGCTATTGATCTGGCAAGTGACTTTTTCTCCACACCTGTCCATAAAGGCCACAAGAAGCAGTTTACTTTCAGCAATATACTCTCATTGTTCTATATCAAGTGTATATCAACTATTCAGCCTGATGTCTTAATTTAGCTTGCAGGATCTTGACAGACTTTCTTTTGCACAAGCTATTACAGTGCTCTATTACATTAATGGCAATATGCTGTTTAGATCCAGTGAGCAAGAAGCAGCAACTATGCTAGACCTTTTGGTAAGATATTTCCACGTAGGACGGTAGGAAATAAATTTTACGAGGGTACTTCAGTATAGGTGTTTCAAGGGGTCCAGTGATGTGGGGAATGTTGAGATATATCTCTTCTAAGGTGACGGATAAGTTGTTGTGTCTGGCCCACTCTACATCCAATAAAGAGGCATAACACCTAGTGAGTCTATTTGGATTTTGGAAGAAACATACTCCTCATTTGGGGTGTTACTCTGACCTGAAAAGCTGCTAGGTTTGAGGCGGGCCCAGAGTACCAGAAGACTCTGTAAAAAAGTACAGGCTGCTGTGCAAGCTGCTATGCCACTTGGGACATGTAGCCTAGCAGATCATTTGGTGTTTGAGGTGTCAGCGGCAGAAAGGGATGCTGTTTGGAATCTTCATGAAGCTCCCATAGGTGAACTGCTACACAGCCCTTTAGGATTTTGGAGTGAGGCCCTATGTACACCTATCTCCTTTTGAGAGATAGCACTTGGCCTGCTACGGGGCCTTAATAGAAACAGAATGCTTGACCATAGGTCAAGTTACCAGGCAACCTGAGCTGTTTATCATTAATAGGTGTTGTCTGATTTACCAAACCATAAAGTTGGGCATGCACAGCAACACTCTGTCATCAAATAGAAATGGTATATATGATCAGCTCTGAGCAGGTCCTGAAGGTACAAGTAAGTTATGTTAATAAGTGGCTCAAATGCCCACAGTCCCCACTCCATAGGCATTAGAGCACTACTTCTCTCTCTCTGCATTTATACCCTCAAAGGGCATTGCCTATGATCAACTGACAACGGAATAGAAGACTCAGGCCTGGTTCAAAGATGGTTCTGAAACACCACATGGACTTTCTAACAACTGGGAGCTAACTGACGGGCACACATGAGCACAAAGAGATGTGCAGGTCATAGAAAATCAAAAAGTGGGAGAGGGGAGGGGTAAAAACCTACCTGTTGGTACAATGAACACCATTAGGGTGATGGGCATGCTAAAAGCTCTGACTGTAGAATTACAAAAAATGTCCATGTAACAAAAACATTTGTACCTCCTTAATATTTTGAAATAAAAAATAAATAAAGATGGTTCTGCATGATATGCAGGTACTACCTGAAAGTGGGTGGCTACAGCCCTACAGTCCTTCTTGGATATATCTCTGAAGAATAGTAATGAAAAGAAATCTTCCCATAGGTCAGGACTTTTGGCAGTGCTCTTAGTTGTGCATTTTACTTGGAATGGAAAGCAGACAGGCATGTAATTTTGGGGCTGTAGCCAATGGTTTGACCAGGTGGTTATGGACTTGGAAAAAATATGAGGGGAAATTAATGACAAAGGAATCTGAGGAAGAAGTATATGGGTATATCTCTCTGAGTGGACAAAAATCATGAAGACATTTGTGTCATATGTGAATATTCACAAAAGGATGACCTCCGCAGAGGAGGATTTTAATAATCAACTGGATAGGATAACGAATTCTGTGGAAATCTGTTAGCATCTTTCCCTAGACATCTCTGATTGCCCAACAGGCTGATGGACAAATGTGGCCATGGCAGCAGGGATGGAGGTCATGCATGAGCTCAGCAACGTGGACTCTACTCATCAAGGCTGACCTAAAATCACTGCTGATTTTCCAATCTGCAAGCAGCATACACAAGCACTGTGGTCTTTATGTAATTATTTCCCAGGGTGATCAGTCAGCTACCTAGTGGTAAGTTGATTACATTGGACTGCTTTCACATGAAAGGGACAGTGTTTTGTCCTTACTAGAATAGACACTTACTCAGGATATGGATTTGCTTTCCCTGCATGCAATGCTTCTTCTGAAACTACCAACCATAGACTTATAGAATACCTTATTCACAGTCATGATATTCAATACAGCATTGCTTCTGACCAAGGAAATCACATCGGAGCCAAAGAAGTACAGCAGTAGGCCCATGCTCGTGGAGTTCACTGGTCATACCATGGTTGTCATCATCCTAAAGCAGCTGTCTTGATAACATAGTGAAATGGCCTTTTGAAGACCCAGTTACAGTGCCAGCTAGATGGCAATACGTTACAGGGCTGGGGTAAGGTCCTTAAAAAAGTGTATATTCTCTGAATCAGTGTTGAACATTGTTACCATTTTTCCAACCATCACAATTCATGGGTTCAAAAATCAAGGGGTGGAAATGAAAGTGGCACTGTTTACCATTACTCCTAGTGACCCAGTAACAAAATTTTTCCTTCCTGTTCTCATGACTTTATGTTCTTCAGGTCTATAGGTCTGAGTTCTAGATGGAGGAGTGCTTTCACCAAACATACAGTGGTTCCATTGAATCAG
Organism: Lepilemur ruficaudatus; assembly: GCA_963574885.1. Lineage (NCBI taxonomy): Eukaryota > Metazoa > Chordata > Mammalia > Primates > Lepilemuridae > Lepilemur > Lepilemur ruficaudatus. The sequence goes on from CAUYRT010019479.1 coordinate 94,420, forward strand.
AAATTAAAACTGCCACTTGGCTACTTTGGGCTCCTCGTGCCTTTGAATCAACAAGCCAAGAAGGGAGTTACAGTATTGAGTAGGGTGATTAAGTCAGACTACTGGGGGATTGCTACTCCACAATGGAGGTAAGAAAGAGTATATCTAGAATATAGGGGTCCCTCAGAGAATCTATTAATATTAACATGTTCTATGATTAACTTCAGTGCAAAACTGAAACAACCCAATCCAGGACCAGACATTTTAGAAATGAAGATTTGGTTTAGGTTAGCAGCTGAACTTCTTGCTGAAGAGGAAGAAATACAGAATGGGTAGTTTAAAAAAAGGTGGTTACAAATGTCAGCTATGAACATGTGACCAATTACAGAAAAGAGGACTGAAATTGTAGTATTTTTCCTCCTTATTTTGTTATAAGCATGTATGTTAAGCAAATATCTTTGTTTTCTTTCTTTCTTGTTTATATCATGGTGATATTTAAGTTATAGGATATTAGGAGAAGAATACATATCACTCAAGGACTATCTTAGCTCATTTGTGCTACTATATCAAAGTACCTGAGACTAGGTGATTTATAAGGAAACAGAAAGTTCTTTTTCACAGTTTTGGAGTCTGGAAAGTACAAGATCAAGGCACCAGCATTTGGAAGGCCTTCTCACTGTGTCTTCACATGGCAGAAGAACAAAAAGGTAAAAGGGGCCTAGTTAGTTCCCTCCAGCCCTTTTATAAAGCACTAATCCCTTCATGAGGATGGAGCTTTCATGGTCTAATCACCTCCTGAAAGAGGAGTCTTAATTTTATGTGTCAACTTGATTGGGCTGAGGAATGCTCAGACAGCTGGTAAATATTATTTCTGGGTGCGTCTGTGAGGGTGATTCTGGAAGAGACTAACATTTGAATCAGTAGACGGAGTAGAGGAGATCTGCTCTTACCAATGTGGACAGGCATCATCCAATTCTTTGAAGACCAGAATGGAACAAAAAGACATAGAAAGTATAGATTCTCTCCTCTCCTTGAGCTGAAATGTTCATTTTCTCATTCACTTGGACACTGAAACTCCAGGTGTTTTGGCCTTTGGACTCTGAGATTTACCAATGCCCCCCTCCCATGTGGTTTCTAGGGCTTTGGTTTCCAAGTATGAGTTACAACATATGCTCCCCTGGTTCTCAGGCCTCCAGACTTGGACTAAATTACACCACTGACTTTCTTGCTTCTTCAGCTTGTAGATAGCATATCCTGGGACTTCTCAGCCTGCATAATTTCATGAGCCATTTTCATAATAAATCTAATATCTAGATGAGATTTAGCTCATGCCTGTAATCCTAGCACTTTGGGAGGCTGAGGTGGGATTATCACTTGAGGCCAGGAGTTTGAGGCTGCAGTGAGCTATGATTGTGCCACTTCACTCTAGCATAGGTGACAGAGCAAGACCCTCAATCTCAAAAAATAAAAAAGTAAACCTCATCTATATCTCTATCTATCAATCCATCTATCATCTCTCTACCCTGTTCGTTCCATTCCTCTAGAGGACCCTGACTAATACATAGGTTCATCTTATAAAGTGGCCAACACATTGCTAGTTCATGTCTTTTGTATTCCTTTGCTTAATTTATTCTTAGGACATGGTCAAATTACTAATAACAACCTGATAAAATATTTCTAATGAGGATTTGATGTTCAAAATCAAATTTTAAAGTCTAGAAGTTTTTTTTTACTTTACATCTCAAAACCTGGTTTTCTACCTTTAGGTGAATTGTTTTTCAATGTTTTTCTTTCACTGCTATGAATTCAAAATATAAGCAAAACAATGTTTTATAAATTGGGGGAATATCTTAGTGCTCTAAAAAAATAGATGTATGAAGGTTAATTAACATTGATAAATTTTCTTAGCAAACAATATACTATCTTTTTGAAAATTATTTCATTGAATATTTTCTATTGAACCATTTTCATTTTTCTTTTAATGATATAAGGTTCAGAAAAACAAACATTAAAAACATAGTCTAGTATTGGCAAAGTAATTGTATCCTTTTTTAAAAGGATTTGCCCATATCCTTTTTTCTGATTATCCTAACTCTACTTCTCTTTTAAAAGACTAGTTCAAGGTTATATTAGATAATTTCTTCTAAAATATTTTTTCCCTTTCTTCTCTTATTTCTAAGTTTCTTTTTCTTTTTTATCATGATTTATTTTTCTTTTGATGTATGTGTCTCTACCTGTACCCCTGCTGAATTTCCTAGGATTTGTTTGTTTTAAGGATGCCGTGGCCAACCCAGTATCTGTCTCAAAATAACTTTCTATTCTGTATCCACAGAAATTCTACCTATGTCTTCCGCATTACCCTATATGGTAGGTTAGAGATGATCAAAAATTATTTGACTCTCCTTCCATCAAGTAGTGTATCTGTGCCCACCTTGTGAGGAATTGACCTGTATAATGTGGCAAAAATACAGTGTTTAACTTTCAATGATGGGCCTTAAGATTTCTGTACTATTCATCTTCACCACTTAGGAAACTCCCTCTTGGAAGCCAAATATCGTCTAAGAGGTTTGATTATCCTAAGAACACTATGATGTAGGAAGCCCGAGTTAGTCAACTGAAAAGAGAGATGGGGGCCTCATGAGTGAATGCCAAGGCATCTTGCAGGTAAAACGTGAAGATGTCACATTACAGAACACAGGGATATTTCAGCATAATGGAGAGAACCACAGTGAAGCAAGCACTGAATGGACAAGGGAAAACTCAGGCAGCAGAAATTTGACCTTACCCAGAGCTAGTCCTGATCTTATAAATGACAACAATTAGTTTACATCCCCTTTTTTCTATCATCTAGAAGGAAACCTACACAATCCAAAATAAAAACCAAAGAATCAATTTGCTGAGAAAATTGAGGCCTTGGTTTTACCTTATGAATTAGAACTTAAATCTTATAATTATAATCAGATTTCTATCTTAGCCTACAGTGATGCCTAATACATTCTCTTTATCACCGTCCTCCTTTATAAGCATAACAAAAATCCTCTAATATCAAAAATAAGTTATTTTCAATTATATTTGTATTGATCTATTTACTCATCTGTTTTCTCCATAAAATTGCAAGCTCTTCAAGAAAGTCAATGTTCTATTATTTTATACCCTTATGAGCTAGTAAAATGCTAGAATTATGTCTAATTGATTATGGCTAATGAAAGAATTAAAGGATCTTGTATAATTCATATATTGTATACTATTACAGAGGCTAGCTGGTAACCAACTAAGGGAAGAGAAGTAAATTCAATAGTTAACTATTTTTCAAAAATATACTCATCACAGTTATTCAAGGTAATTTGCAGAAACATGAGATGTATGACTTTAGTTCTAGAAAACTACCTTAAAATTAATTATAAATCCATCAGATATGAAATTTCTTACTAATTGACCTTAATTGTAGTCACTTCACTTGCTTTAAATTCAAAGAAAAATATTTAAAGCAATTCATTATCTTTTGTCATCAAGACAAAATCCTGAATACAGTTAATTTGCAACCACCCTGATATATCTTAAATGTATCAAATAAAAGGTAAAAGTAATTTCAAATTTACATCAATACTTAACTAATTCTTTTATCCACTATTGAAAGACATAAATATTTAAAGTATGGAATAAAACAGTATACAATGAATTTACACACTTCAGGAAACAGTTTCTAGAGCACTCCTGAAAATCTCTGTGGTGTATGAATTTGAACATACAGCTTCTATAGATAAGCATTTAATTTTTATCTGTAATTATTATTTTTCTTCAGAATACTGAAAAGCACTGCTTTCAAGGGATTTCTAAAATGAACCATTTTTCCCCAATCATTTGTTCACTAAATCATTTTTCATTCTGATGTATCTGTTTCCTATATATCATCTCTAAAAAGTTATGTTTTTAATCCTAAAATAGTAGGTCACATTTCTAAAAGAAAGGGTTGTCATAAAGTACCATCATTTATTATCTGAAATTCTTCCATCTAAAATTCCAGGCTTACTTCAGCTGAACAAGTTTTTAAATTTGAAATGAAAACACCCTCTAAAGAGTAAAATGACTGTTAACTCTTCACCCCATATATTTAATTATGAGTAAAATCTTTCAAGTTAGCAAATCGTGAACTCAAGTCATCCTTGCCAAAGAAATGGCAACTTTTATAGAAGGGGAGAAGTTGAAGAGGTGATTATGATTCATGAGGCACTTTAAAGAAGGGAAAAAATTGTTGGTGTCCTAGATTGGTGTTGGGGTTTGCTTGGCAAGGGTGTGTATATATAAAGCTACTGAGCAAATAACTCTGGATGAAGAATTGGAAGAGACAGTTAAGTTGATATCAAGAGACTTAAATTAATTTTTTTTCTGTGCTACTTATTGCATGAGATTGGGTAAAACACTTTAACCTCTCCAAGTTAATTTCTTCATCAGTAAGTGCTGTGAATCTAACCCAGAATGTTGAGCAGATAATTAATTTAGAAGGTTCAAGCAAAAGTACTATAAAACTTTAAATTATAGACAAATATTAGACATAACTGTAATAAGTCATCTAGGACTAACCCTGAATGTCTATAAATAAAAATCCTACATCCTACCTAGAGGGGAAAAAATAGGTTTATATAATTCTTTGTGTAGTATGCATAATTAGGCATTTTATAAACACTTGATTATGATACTGATCACACTGTCTACTGAAAATACAGCAAATTCTTCTATTTTCCCTTCGTTTTTGGAAATGAAAAATGTAGACATTAAAATCTAGGTAGAATTTTTCAATCAAAACAGCATTTATATTTATCAACTGTGTTTAAATATAGCACACAGAAGAAAGCTCTTAATCAGGCTAAAAATAAATTTGATATTGATTGAGTTCCTAATTTTCTTATACTTAGTAATCAAAGGCACAATATAATCTACTTTTTGGGTTCTTTAAGCCAATATGTCCTAAAATTTCCTAAAATTGATTTTTGCCTCATAGACACAAATATAAATTATGGTTCAATAATTTAAAAATGCTGTGTGCATAATACTATTTTTCAGATGGCTAGAGAGACCATTGATTTTTGAAGTTTACTTCATAACTACTTTAGAAGTTGAGATAACTTACTAACAAAGCAATACACTTGGAAAAGTGTCAAATAAAAGATTCCTAAAAATCTATGTTTTTTTAATTTTTGAAATTTATTTAATAAGCATACATTAGGTTTTAAGAAAAGTTGCTTTTTATTTTGGGGATAATTATCATACTCTACATTTATATATGGTAGAAAACAACATTCTTTTTCATTGCTGAAACATGAAAATATCTATATCTTTTATTCTAATGGTTTATACTATTCCTGGTCTGCTCTATTTCCAGTGCTACCAGCCTGGACCAAATAATGTCCCATCAACTCAACTGAGCTAAACTCTAGCTCTTAATATTTTTACTATAATATTCTATCATTTAATACATCCTTTGCTTGATTCATAAAAAATCAAATTTGATTACATCATCTCTTAAATGGCTCTGCATTGCATGGAGGATAAATTCTACATATTCCAATATAAAGATCTTTAAAATATGTCATCAAGCTACCTCTCCCAGAATCATTGCAGACTACTTTTCTCCGCCATGCTCCTGTGTAGTTTAATCCCCAGCTGCTATGAACTAATTCCATGGGCATAACACACCTTTTTATACTACTCTATTTATTACATCTTTGTACAAGAATAAAGTCCTATGCCTAGAATGTTATTTGATCTCAACTCTCTTTAAATTGAACACAAATGTGCCCCTTTTATGAAGTGTCCCTGACCCATCTTCCTCAGAAACCCTTAATACTTTGCACGTCCCACTCTGATTCTGCCATATTTTTCTCTTCAACTATGCTATACCACACAGAGAAAGTATTTGATATCTATACAAAGTACATGTTGGTTGCATCTATTAGTGCCAAAGGGAATCTTACTTCAAGTAGCAGTTGAAGGGTATTTCAAAAATAGTTAAAATTAAAAATCTGATACAAATATAAAACAAACACTTATCAAAAATTTTATTTAACTCATTAGTTAATGAAAGAAGCACTAAGATATTACAACTGACTCAAAAGAGAATTCAAAATGCCACATATGTTTACTTAGATCCTTCAGGAAAGCAAAAATGAATTTATACATAGTTGCAAAACTGGCTTTTCCCACTGGGTGGGGGGAGTGGGCATCAATTGCCCTCTCATTTGATATCTCTGGAAATATTATATGCTGTGCTATGTCACAGTTTAGAGATTTGAAAATTGTTTAAAGACAATGAAGGTTGGGGATGACCTGGAGGACTGCACAGACAACAAGTAATATATTATTTTTCTTTGCCCATTTTCAAATATTTCACAAATTTTTCCTAAGAGTAATAATAATAATAATAAAATAATAATAAAAATTCACATTTTACACCAAAGTTTGCATTAACAAAACAAAATACAAGAGTAGGGAAAGTACATACCTAAGATATCTTGTGTCCAAGGGACATGGTGCCTACACGGTGCCTAAGGGATCCTTGACTTTATTAGCTGGGGATAGATTAAAAAACTTAGAGTACTTCTGAGAAGACTAAAAGTATAAGTTACTCAAGCATAAATACTTATTTGAAAAGAGTGCTTTAATGAGTTTATTTCTAATAATCAATGATTAATTCTGAGGCAAACACAAGGCAAAAAATGGCATTTCTATCATAAAATGTGCATTCTTCCAGTTATTTCATTCTAATCCTGACCCCTCAAAAACATTACTCCTTTTCAAAACCTGATTCCAACATCATCTTCTTAATAAAACCTAACCTATGAAAGAAATACAAGAGAGACATCACTCCTTCTTCCCTTGTGATCCACTTCAGTTATATTAAATAGCACAGATCCACACTTAATCCTCTTATTAATTTATCTATTTCACCGGGCTCCTTGAGGACAGGCACTGTGTCAAATCCATCTCTGTTTTCCCAGTATTTCATACATTTGTCACACAGATGATTTTCAAAGATGTTGGTTGTAATACCTGAATAAAAAGGAATTAATATTCAGAAAATGACAAATTAAATTTTAAACAGATTAATTGAAGCCTTCTTTTCTATTTTTGAGTAAGGGCTACAATAGGGCAAAGTAATGTAAAGAAAGCAATGATACACACCAGAGGAAAAAATACTAAAATGAACATAAAAATTAATGAGCCACATGTACCTACTACTTTTTGTGTTTCTGAGATCATCAAGGTCATACTATAAATACATCATTTGACAAAGTTACTCCAATATTTTATTAAGACTTTATTTAACTATTATAAATTTATAAACAAATCTGATTTAGTAATAAGATAAAACTGAACTTGCAAAGTAGTATATATTTAAAATTTTAAAATCATTATGATTATACTTACTATAAAATAAAATATTTCCCATATAGACTTCTATGAGTAAGGCTCCTTACATAAAACCAAACTGGTTTAAAGCTTTTTCTAATTTACTGTTCATCTTCTGCTTAAACTCTGCATTATAGGAGAGTTTGTGAGCTAAAGTTAATTATTAAAGGAATTATTATGACATGTTATCTTGCATGTTAATGGTTATAGTTGTTGTATCCAAAATTTGCATTAAACTAAACTCTCAGGAAAGAAAAAAAAGATGCAGTCTTTTTTCACAGGTATTGGGATCGTGCTGCTCTGAGGCTGTGAATCTGGAATTACTCTATAAATTAATATTGATCTTTCACAGGATTGCCTAACATTAATGATGTGCCTAATATGTACAGCCATGGATAGAGCTGTTTTGCACATTGCTGCATTCTATCCTCACGATCATTTTGTGGGAAATGTATTAGATTCTCATTTTATAAAGGAGAAAGGTGAGGCTCAGAGAGATTAAGTATATCTTCTAAGATGAAACAGATAGTGAGTGTCCAACCAGGGTAAAGCCCAAGACTGGCTATTACTCTCACTGAAGTAGAGTTGAAGGAGGGAGCTTTGGATTTTTAACACATGGGAATGCCTATAAGGAAACTCGCTATCTTTTAGGTTTTGCATATTCAAATTTGAGAAACAGCTTGTGATAATTAATACGTTAATTAGAGATGGAAATCTTCAAATCAGCCATATAATTTGACACAAAATGGCAAATACCAAGAAAAGTAGAAATGGATATTAATTAAAATTAAAAATAGGCCAATGATAAGTGATTGCATTATTTAGAAAACAGTCAATGAGGACAGCTATCAGACAGTAACGTAAGGCAATGATTCAACTAGTAAAAGATGCCCCTGTGAGGCTTTGGGCCAGCAAGGTCAAGTGAGAAGTCCTTGAAAAGGCTTTTGTGCTTTAGTAGGCTGCAGGTGATGGTTGACTCTAAGAGTGGGGAACTATATATCTCTGTTTGTAGGGGAAGATCAGAGAGATATCTGAATAGTAACTGGGCTCTGGGGGGACTTAGGGTAGAGCTACCCCTCTTCTCTCTTTCTTTTGACATCTCTTCCTTCTACCTGCAAATCCAGCTCATGGGTCAAGGGGGAGTAGGCTAGTAAAATGTTAACTGTTCAAGCTAGACTCCCAGCTCATGGCTGGATGGATGGTTGTTAGTTGCACTTACATGGCCAGATGCCGGTGTGTCCACTCCTGCAATGCTTCCTGTATCAGGCGGTGAGCAGTCAGAAAATAGACAGCACCCTCAATACTTAGAAAGAGTTTCATGAAGGCGATACTCCCAGAGCTGTGGCAGGAACTAAAAAGGGATGGTGTACCTCCCAGAGACTTGTAAGAGCAAAGCTGTAAATATTCCAGGCCTAAAAAGAACAAAGAGGAGGGAGGGGCTACCTGAACCTGGGGAAAGCTTATGTACATTCAGCTATATTTTTGGTGGTCAAGCTATTATATGGGAAGAAGCTAGATAATGAAAGACATGGAATCTTAGTAGAGCTAAACAAAGCCTCTAAACAGATGAGTTGTAACCAACATGGGCATCTAGTCGTGGTCTAAAGGTCTAGAATATCCCTTCCTCACCTCTCAAGAGCAGGAGTGTGATCTAGGAAGTGCCTCTAGGTTGCTCTACTTGCCCCTTAGGCCTTTCTCTTCTCCAAGAGTGCTTACCAGTCTTTCTTCATCCCTATCCCAACCTTATTCTCTCTTACCAAAATCTACCCCACCTGTTTGAAAGGAGAAAAGACAAACAAACAAACAAACAAAAAAACAGAAGCACTTTTGTTGAACATAGGGGTACAAAATAACAATAATAGCTAAGTGTTCTATGCCAGGCACCATGTTAAAAGCTTTATAAGACTTAATCTCATTTAATCCTTAATACAGGATTATTATAGGGAGAAAATACTAAGATCATCTCCATTTTAAGAATGGATAAGGAGAGAAGTTTTTTTTGTTTGTTTTTTTTTTTAGAAATTTTTATTTTTAACTATTATGGGTACATAATAGTTGTATGTATTTATAGGTATATATATTAATATTTATTTATTTATATATATCTATATAGATGTTTCAATACAGGAAGGCTTTTTTTTTTTAAGTTATACTAGCTGTTCAGGCTTTTATCAAGTCCAACAGTGACTTGGACTTGATAAGTCCAATCTAAGTCAAATAATGACTTCATATCAGCAACATTTCCAAATAAAGATTTTTAAAATTTCTTTCATACTTTGCAAAAAAGGTGTGAACTGACACAATACATTTGTAACTAAATTGATTAATCTATAGAATGTCCATCTCTCTATAGTTTTTATTAAAAAGGCTACATAAAACAAACCCATAAAAATACATATAGTTTTTATATAACATAATTCAGCCTTTTTTATGTGCTTCTGCTCATGTGTGATTGTGTGGCACATAATTGGATATCTGTAGGATGAACTCAGATTGTGATAATGTAGTGAATAGAGGACAAAAATGCCCAATTTATGGGTCATATAAAGATACCACTTTCCCCATTGGTTCGTATGAAGTTCACCTTGTAGCTCACTTATACACAAATAGGAGAGCAAACACATTCTCTCTGAATATCAAGGTGTTCTATTCTGAGAACAGCAGAATTCGATGCAGGTGGCTATTGAATTAGCTATTAAGAGTTGATTAGGAGGATATATTTCAGAACATTCTATTTCTCTCCAGAATAAAGAAAAGGCAATTTTAAACAGAACTCTCAGCTTCTAATATTATGTCTGATTCCATCATACTATTTTGTGAAATAGAACTATAATTCAAACCTGTAAGTTAATGGAGTTTGACAGAAAGGTACACATCACATTTTGCAAAAGAGCCTTGATTACTTTTGGTGCTTCCTCTGGTAATAAAGCCTTGACAGCTTCCATTTCTCAAAAGAACAGCTTTATTATTTCCTCCTCAATTCTAAGTAGTTACTTAACTTTAAAATAGTTGCAAGTAAACAGAAATTTCTCTACTAAAAGAAGGTAGATAAGAAGAATTTCTTATCCACTTTCTTCCAATCCTGTATCACTTAAGAAACTTAGAGTAACAAATGGGTGCAATTTCAAACTTTGAACACTTTAAAATGTTTTAGTAATCACTTAGAGACTGTATCAATAGGGTCTGGGCAGGAAACAGATGGCATATACTCAAATCATGTAATTTGAGGAGAATTTATTAAAGGCATTATTTTCAAAAGTGCAAGCTGTTGTGGAAGAAACCTACAATGAATAGTGTAGTACTGGGGGCAGTAATGGCAACCGTTTTACTACATCTAGGACTAAAGGGCAAAGAAAGGAATCAGGTTACTGGAACTAGTACCTGTGATCTTTAGTTGAGGGACACAGTTAGCTTGAGACAACCTCACAGCAAGGGAGTAGGGGAAATCAATACCCTGGCTTCTCTTCCATTCCTCTTCCTGAATTTGCAGTGGCTTTCCCTTGGCCAAACCAATTGGAAACCCACTGATGGAGTCCATATCTGTCCACCTCCCTAAGTACAAAGTAGGTTGGAAAAAGGTCATACCGTGGACTTGGAGGGGGATATGGAGGATATATCAGGAAACATTCTTGTAAGCAATCATTTCAAGTTTTTTCTGCTTGCTGATTTTTTGCTTAAGACACATATTTGAGTCAGGAATTGTAATTTCTAAGGGCTATCCTATAGTCAAGTTATATTCAGGAGGGAATGGCATGATTCAATTTGATCTCATGAATCACACATAGCTACTAAAGTTTTTCAACAGCCAAGACAGTTGAAAACAGTTTCACTTTGACTGTCTAAGGAACCCAAGGTAGATCAGAGAAGGAAGCCCAACAAGTCATCTGGTAAACTTTTAGGCAGAATTTGTGGCCGAGGGCATCAACCAACTCCAGAACAGATAGAAATAATGGAAATGTGCTGTCTTCTCCATAACCCTCACCCCTGGTTAATCCCACCATCATTATATACACATTATTTCTTTTCTTGAGCAAATACACACTGCAACAATTATGCAGGAATCAGTAGCACTCTTTAGATGCCTGCAGGATGGAAAGCACTTTTGGTTGTATGACTGTCTCAATAGTTATTCTGTAGTTTCACTACTGGTTTCTCTAGTCTCTTTGCATCTATAATCCTTTTAATATATTCAACAACTATTTATTGAGTCATTACCTTGTGCATTTTTTTTTCTTGTCTAGGGCAAAGCACCAAAATAAAGTCCTACCTACATATAGGGTTTAGAAGTCAAACTGTGAATCACTTTTGTGGTCATTACAACACCAGGCAAGTCAGAGAAAATGTACATGATTTAGGTAAATGGTATTGTTAAATAGTTGATTCAGTAAACCCATGTTTATCAATCAACATTTCCTACACAGTTTTATACTGATACCATATATATGGAAAGATACGGTCCTTGCCTTTAAACAATTTATATTTTTGCAGAAAACACCTACAAGTCTAGGTATCATATTGCTCTCTACTCTTTTTTCTCCCATTCTATGAATTATAAAACAGTAGACGGCACTCCATTCGAGTGAGATAGAACATCGCCAAGTGAAGCACAACATGATATATGTAGAAAATGTTGTGAAGATGTGCAGAATAGGAATACAGTTTTGCATTTTATTTTTATTTCGGGGGAGTATATATGAGCTGTGCTATGCACATAACCATTGAAGCAGTCACTGATGCATGAATGCTTCCCTATTTGTTCCACTTTCATCCACTGCAGTACCCTTGGATCATGCTCTTGGTTTCGTGTTTTATTAGTAGGACAAGTGGTAGGCTGGTTTGAAGAATATAGTTCAGGATTTCTTTAAATTTTTTTTTTTCTGACATTTCTCACTGTATTTCACCATGTCAAGTAAGCATGAACCACTGTGCACAATATATTGAATTTTCTTCAGGTAGTTCAAAACAAATTAATTCTCTACCCACACATCATTTAAAGTACTAATTCCCTGTGCAGCCCAGCAAACTTCAAGCCATACCTGTTCAGCATTTAAAGTTAAGGCAGTGCACCATAAACACCTGTTAAAGTTTATAGCCATCTGCTTCCTCAAGAAATCTAAATTCTAATAATACGAAATTAACAGATGGGAAAGAGCTATAACCTCAGCTCTGAAGAGGATAACTGCAACCTTTGAATTAACATATTGCTATTTTGCTGATAATTGTTTACAACGGCCACAGGGACATAGTTCAACAATGATGGCCCATTAGTGACATACTTTGCTTTTGTTCAGTGACAGTTTGGATAGAGACTATCTCTTGATAATTTCTAAAACTCTACCTTAAGGTGAATCTTCCTTCTCTCAACGAAGGAACAAAATAATTAAGATATAATGAAATGTAGTTCAACATATGATGGTCCTTTGTGTAATGAAAAGATGCCTTTGAGACTAGAAATGGCAATGTTATAATAAAAAATTAAAGTTGGTTATAATCCACTTGCATAAAATTAAGTGTAAAAATGAGATGTTGAGAGGAAATTCATAAGAAACTGCATGGATTTTTGGAAACTATTGCTCTTAATAGTCACAAATAATTGAGAAGACTATTGTTTCATGAATGCTAATTCAGAAAAAAAGAAAACCATTTGTAGACCTCAGGATTTTGTTCTGCAAAATTAGCATGTCTTTGTGCTGTTTCCTTTTTCTGATCATAAAAGTAATGTCTGCTCAATATAAATAATTCAAACCATACAGAGTGTTTAAAGTGGAAAGTGGAAGGTAACCATGATTTCATGCTCCACAAACCTGAGAAACAAACATCAATATATCCTTTTTTATTTTTTCAATTAATGACTCGAGAACCCACATACTAGTTTTTTAAGAAGCCCAATATCTACTTCCTGGAACTGGCCCCAAGCTGCCCACAGTTCATTAAGACTAATGTTAATGGGGGAAGAAAATGCCCTGTAAAATATAATTTAAAGAAGTTTATTCTGAGCCAAATGTTAGCTTGGAGCAGCCCAATCTCAAAAGTTCCAGAGAAAGTGTGCCCTAGGTTGTCGGGTTACAGATTAGTTTTATATACTCATGGAGATAGGAATTGCAGGTAAAATCATGAATCAGTACATGGAAGCTTTATATTGGTTCAATCTGAAAAGGTGGGACATCTCATAGCAAGGGGTTTACCAGTTGTAGGTGGGTTTTAGGAATCTTTCAATTGGCATTGGTTGAAAGAGTTAATTAAGCTTTGTATAAAGATGTGGAGTCAGCCAAAAGGAATGCTTGAGTTAAGGTAAGGGGGGTTACTGCCTGCATGTGATGCTGTATCAGAGTCAGGTTAGAAAATAAGCCACATTATACTGGATTAATTTAAAAACAATCCTTTAAATAAGATTTTATGGTTTGTAAAGACTGACTTAACTTTTGTCTTGGGTGGCCTTGGGTCTTGTTTGTGATTTAGTATCTTCTTGCCACAAAGAGTCTGTTTTGTCCATCTTATGAACTCTATTTTAACATTAATGCTGATGTGTCTAAACCCCCAAAGTGAGGAGATATAAGGAAGCGTGTGCAACCTGCCTTCCCTTCATGGCTAAGAATTCAGTTTTAAGGCTTTTCTGGAGTCCCCTTGACAGGGGGCTTAGGATTTTACATTTAGTGTATATTAAGTAGCCCCAGCTGCGGCTAATCTACAACATGCAGAGAATATCTGAGTCTGAACCCAGTTTGGTGTTGCAATGCCTCTTGCCACCCCACAGTGACACTGTTGAAAATCTGGCCCTCCAGTACATGACCCGAGGAGCCATCTACATTGTGAAGATGCTTAGGGGTGTGTGTTTCTGCATGGTCTGTCTGCTGCATAGTCTGCCGCATGGTCTGTTAAAATAGACAAATTAACAAATTAATTCTATCCCCCAGCCCCCTACCATTTAGCTTGCCCAAGTTGCCCTCTATGTGGGATATGTTAGTTTTCTATTGATGTTGTAACAAACGTGGCGAAGCATGTCAGGATATGCCACCCCAAAATATGCCTCTTTGGCCTATGGATTATTTTGGGCTAAAGACCATTGAGAACCATCAGATTCAGGAAAACCTCTAAAAACAGGGCATGAGCTTTCCTTTTTTAAAGGAATTAACATTAACAATGAGAATTTCCATTTGTATAATGAAAGATGCCTCGCTCTCCCATACCAGAAAGAGGAAGACTCTGAACAATTCTTGTCCTGGGAGAAGGCACTGATTTACATCTGCATAATAAACCTTACCAAACAACCTTTGTTTATCATATTTTTCCTGGTTACTTTGCCCTTATCTCAGTCCCAACCCCCCTTTCCTTTGTTTAGCCTAAGATTATACAAGCCCAAATTCTAAATACATTTTGAGTTACTCATCCATGAATGCTCCCATGTTTATGTGCAATACACACGTTAATAAACATCTTTATGTTTTTCTCTTGTTAATCCATTTTTATCAGTCTAATTTACAGAGCCCCAGCTGAAGAACTTCAGATGAGCAAAGTTTTGTTTTTTTTTTTCTTCTTTCCCTATAGTGGAAATAAAAGAAGACCACCCACATGAGAACAAGCAAAGACTATATATTAAGAGTTTGCTATAGCTACAGAGTCAGCCACCATCTCATGCATTTGGCTAAGACTCAAAGGTAGGCAAGTTAGTATAGATGTTTTAAAGTGAAAAAAAGGGAAGTCTTAACAGGTGCTCTGATTGGAGGCTATTGGTATGAAAAAGCTGTAGGAAGGCTAGCTACAAGCAGGGCATACTATGTCTTTGATTAGGGGACCATATTTGGTGGTCTCTGGTTGGTCCTAATTTGGAAATGTGTACAAATATTAGAAGCTGGTGGTTATTGATTGAATCCTGATCCTTTTGGGCCAATTGCTACAGAGGTTGTAGTTTGTCTTCCTGGACTGCTTGCTGTAGAATTTATGGGTCAGATTTCTGTTTTTATATATGGTCTGGCCATTGTCCATTTGTGCATTCAGTCTCTCACAAAATTACCATAAATTTGGTAGCCTCAACAACACACAGTTATTTTATCACAGTTCAATATGTCAGAAGTCCTGTAAGGGTCTCATGGGATGAGGATTAATCTGTCAGCAGCCTGCATTCTTTTCTGAAAGTTCTAAGGGAGAATCTATTTCCTCTAAGAGAGAATCTGTTTACTTAAACACCGAATAAAAAATCTTTAAAAAAAAAAAAAAAGATTTGGGTCCTTGGAAGAATTCAGTTGCTTGATGTTGTAGGACCTAGGTTCCTAGGCTATAAACTGGGAGCTGTTGGCTGTTTTTAGAAGCTGCCACATTCCTAAGCTTTGGTCCCTTTCCTCCATCTTCAAAGCCAGCAAAATTGGCTTTCTCTCATTTAAGCTGGTATGGTACCAATACGAAACTAATACAGATATAAAGGATGATCAGATGATTGGGTATATGGTGTGAATGCTTGCTGGACAGGGCAGGATGGCACTCAAGGATGAAGAGATAGCATGTGCAAAGGCAGTGAGACATGTAAGAACAGGGTGATATTTAGGAATTAAGAATGGATGGAGAATGCTGGAGCCTAACATACAAGGAAGAGTGGCAGAAGGCAAAATTACAATTATCATCATAGGTAAAACTGTTCAGTAGCTTTCAAGGGATTCCAAGTCTCCTAGTGACAAAGTTGGGTGCTGTTGCTTTGGTGCAATTGCTCCACCTGAGAAGAAGCTTCCCATCTTGGTCCCGCCCCACCCTAATCTCCTCAGTGGCTTCCATACCTGGGGAGGTGGGGATACCCTATGAATCTGGCAATCAACTTAGGATGCCAGGTGCAAGAGAATGCGGAGGACTCTCTGGCCCATGGGCCAACCCACGTGGGTACCATAAAGTCCGGAAAGTGACCTAGAACCCATACGCGCAGTAAGACTCAGGTCATGCAGCTCCCCACTGTCCAATCAAAGTAGTTCTATGGTGATGTTTGAACCACAGGGAGATCTCTTTCCAGATACCGTGAAATAAGACCCAGACCATAGTCAACCCTCTCTTTGCTCTTCCTTTTGCTTGCCTACTGTGACAATGGGTCCAGTCGTCATCTGTGGTGTATGTACCATGCTCTGTAAACCTATATCTTTTTCTTGCCCTATAATGCTATCTTTCTCTCCTCAATAAACCTCATTTTTGGGCTTGCCTTACTTTGGTGTGTCTGGTCATTCTTTGGCCACAAGCACACCAGGAACTGCCATTTTCATACTAAAACCTAAAAAAACCAAGATACTCATACTTAAGGATTGCAGGTGTTTTTCAGTAACTGGCGTACCAACTGTCCATATATGAGCAATGAGCAGATTTCCAAACTCTAGCTTTAGAATTATTTATACTTAGAGGTGAATTAAAATTCTGTTTCTGCCATTCACTGGTTACATGACCTTGACCAATTTACTTAACTTTATAAAATCTCTATTTACTCATATGTAGGATAAAGATAACCAAAACTTGCACATATGTTGTGAACATTACATTGGAAAACATACCTTCACTACTTAGAAAAAACCCAGAATACTAGCAATAACAATAATTTTATTTTGTACTTAAGACATATTCCATCTAGTTCCAGATCTAAATCTATAGAGAGATTGATTCAGTGGATTCTCACTCCCCAAAAGGAGAAAGGCCGTGTTGTCACTCAGCTGGGTACGTCAGTATAGCCGTCAACTTAACAACTTGCTGAGGTCACATTTCAATTTGTACTAAAGGTGTCCAAAACATTTTTAAAATACTAGAATCATTCAGCTGCAAGCCATCACTTATCCAGACTAAATTAGATGCATAGCAAGGAGACTATTTTAAAGCACAATAGTATAGTTGTTTATTTAATATCTAGTTAGTATTTATAGTGAAGTAAATTATTTCCTCCAGTTGGCTATTAATATCACATATCAATTCATTCAGAATGGTGGTTTCTGGTTTCCTGACTCTTCGAAAATAAGCATTATAAGGATAAATGGCAATCACTTCTATGTCTCATATATAATTACATAATATGTAGTTTTCAAAACCTACTTGAACTCTGCCAGTTTTTCCTTTCGGCATTTACTATTTTTTCATGCAAAAAGACAGGAATAAGATATTAAATAAATTATAGTTTACCTTTGAGAAATCTCACAGTAGAAACATGAATTTTAGGAGAAAATTATTATTTGGAATATTCTCTCTCATTTTTTCATTTCTAACACTAGCCCTTTAAGATTTGGATGCCCAGTCACTTAGAGTAAATAGTAACTAAAAGCAATCCATACAAAAATGTTCCTATGGCAATTCTTGAGAAATATATGTGCATGTATTTCTGCCACAAAAGACGTGCACCCTGGGTATAGCTAACTATATGTTGAGGATAATAGCAATACATATTCTCATGTTGTCATGAATATTACATAACACAATGATTGTAAAATCTTTAGCATAATGCCTAATAAATACAACACATTCAATTGCTGTTAAGAATCTTATCATCATCATCCCTATTGTTTCCTTCATCAATAACCATTTCTTTTGTTTGAACCTTTTTAGCTGTTTGGCTGTGAAGACAGTAGGGAATGAGAATCAGGTCACGCAGAGTAGCAAGAAAGACAAGCAACCTCCTAGGACTCCCAGAGTGGGGGCAGGACAGGATACTGCGGCACCTAGGCCTCCTTGTCTCTGACAATTAATGTGTCACATAAGCTTCCATGACAGGGCATTGCTTTCTGTGCTGGGTGGGTTTATGTGGGAAAGGAACCTTCCTGGAAGTTCCGTGTCCCCCTAATGAAGTACAGAGTCTATGAGCCCGCCTATGTGATGTGATAAAAGTCAGGACACAGGTAAAATGTGAGTGACACCTCCTTAAATCTCCTACCCTTGTGCTATGAAAACTTGAACACCTGTGTCAACATGCAGCAGTCCTTTGCACCCTCACACTATTTTTTCAAGCATCCCAGACTTCTTGGAATACACAGAGGTGTTTTATGTCTCCACATTTCATGTGTGTATCTACTAAGCATCCCCTTCATCCTTTATCTGCCTACTGAACTCAGAATTGCTTTTCAACACTCAGTTAAGCATCTTGTCTTCTCTGAAGGCTTTGCTGCTATAAGTGGGTACAATTAATCACATTATTCTTTAACTTCCACTATATACACTGTGCATATTTTTAAATTAATTCTTATGGAATTGCCAATATCCTACATCTTTTTGCCTAAAGGATTGGCAATCCTTTATATTTGATCCTAATACAATTGCACTAATAACCATGTTTTTGCAAAGATTTGTTGAAATGTCGGGTAATCTGTAAATTTCTCATGGACAGAGATTGTGTCTTATTCAAAATACATAGCTGTATTTTATAGTGGCTATACTACGTTTATAATCTATACCAATAATCTTTAGCTGTAACCTAATTTTTCAATGTCTCAAATTCCTTATCTGAAAAGTAAAACCAGTAACCCCAATACTCAAAATTTGTACAAGGATGAAATGAGATAGCATGTTAAATTTTGTCTTCAAAGGTCACTTATTACCAGTTCAACTCTTTTTAACTAATCTTATTATTGCTCTTCAGTGAGATTAAGATAAAGTACTTGAATATTTGCAAATGTAAACATGGGGCCCTCTTTGGGAAGAAAAATAAACTCACCAATAATAAATTGAACTCAACATGACTAAACATCCATGTTTTAAAAATAGTAGCAAAGTCAAGTATTAATTGGATCTACAGTCTTTAGGGTATTAATTTGCTGTTTTGTCTCAAGTCACAGGGTTTTTTACATAAAACTTAAAAACATATGTTCTTATTTACTATGCAGACAATAAGAAGACTCCTGAGTGATTCATACTCTCATCTTAAATTTGTGCAGGAACACTCATAAATATATATACATAGGGTCAGAAGAACTATGTCAAAAACTAAAATATATGCTAAACAATAATGAAATTATGAAAGTGTTCTTTAAGCAAAATAGGAATAACAACAATAAAAAAGAAAATGTTAGTCTCTTACTAAAAGAAGAAGAAACACTGCTATAATAAAATTAATATTAAAATAAATTTAAAATTAAACTTGCATCAACAGGTTTAATCTTTCAATTAGCATTTTCATAATAATTATTTTAGGAAGTGGTGCTACACAGCAAAATAAGAATGGGCATGGTAGTAAGAGAGATTTGAGCTCAAATTCTTATTCCTTTACTTACTGGCCATGTGAACTCAGACTGTTTATTTAACTTGCCTTAAACTCAGTTTCCTCATTTGAAAAATGTAGTTAATAGTGTGTTCTTTACAGAGTAAAAATTAGCAATAATATGTATAACAGTCTTAATTCTGTAAAAAGAATGTATAGTTCTTCAGTAAAATGGTATAGAGTCTGGCTATGATGTCAAAAAGGAAAAAGTCACACAATCAATTCATAATCTGAATAAAGATTGACAGTGGACAAGTCCAGCTTTGTACTCACACAATATTTTCTAGTAAGTGTTTTCACATGTTATGAAAGCTTGAAATCTGTCTCACTGACAAACTGTAGGCCATTACAATAATTAATAATAACTTATAAATATTTTCTCTATGGGCTTATGTCACCAATTATTAATGAAGAGACTATAAAATTATGCTTGCAACATAGATAATCAATTGGAGGAATTAAGAGAAGAATGAGTTAATTATCATTTAGGAAATAATTGTGGCTTAGAAGAAGGTAAAGGATGGGGGAATCAAAACAACAGGATTTGGTGACAGAAATTTATGCCATGACCATGTTTCTGGTTTGGACAACTGACGTACGGTGGTGGCACCATTTACTGAGAGAATGAGCACAGAACAAGAACATTATTTGCAAGTAAGAAAACAGGCTTAGATACGGGCACACCAAATTTCAGCTATCTGGGGAATAGTCAAGTAAACATATTTAGTAGCAAGCTGGATCTGTGTGTTGAAAGAGTAGAAAAATATCTGAAAGTGGATACCAACAAATATAAAGACTTTCATTAGAGCCATGGGAACAGGTAAGAACAATCCCAACGAAGGGTGGCTAGAACAGAATCCTTACATGCACCAACTGATGGATTGAGAAAGAAGAACTTCCAAAATAAATTATGTGTGGAATGGTCAAAAAGATGGTGCCACAGAAAACAATGAACGAGAGTGTTTCAATAAGAGAATGGCTTTTAGTGTGAAAAGCTACTGAGAAGTCAAGTAAAATAACAAGTGAGCTTGCTCATTGTACTTACAAATCAGCAGATTACTAGTGACGTTTGAGAAAACAGTTTAGTGGTTTGGTAAGGGATGAAGCTGTCGAGCATAAATTGGGCTATGGATGAACAACAGGGAATGAAGACAGCAAGTGTAAGCAGCTCTTGTAAATGTTTGCCTGTCAAGTGGAGGAAAGGAAAGGAGGTAGAGTTGGAGAAAGAAGAGATTGAAGGTTTCTATTATTTGTTTTGATGAAATGGAAAAAACTTGAATGTGATTCAGTAGTGACAGGATGACACCAATAGAGGCTGAAGTTATCACAATCCATCGATAATTTATTTTGTGAATAGGATGAGATCCACATGTGGAGAAATTAGCCTTCGACTGGAGGAAGACCAACTTCTGGTTAACAGTAGGAGAGGATGAGTGTAAATCTAAAAAACTTGTATGGCTTGTTTGTGTGTGTGTGTCTGTGTTGGAGAGAGGGGACACAAAGTTCACAGAATTCCCAAAGATTTTATTTTCTCTATAAGTAGAAGTTAAGCTCATTTACTAATAAGCAGGAGGGAGGTGCTAGGAAAGAAGATTTGATGTAAGAGGAGAGAGCTGGGGATAGACACCTTAGAAAATAGGATAGCATTAACTAGGGAATTGCCACGGATTTGCAAGCAAACTGAGGGCCAGGTTGCTGTTGGAAACCAAGAATTTTTCTAGAGTTGCCATACACAGTCTAATAATAGATCTGATGAAAGTGAAGAGAGGTAAGTGCGGAGTTGGATTTTTGTCCCTTATATACCTTGGGCATACACAGGGGAAAATAATTGAGGTTATCAGCATGAAAATAGTTGGAATAATAGATCATCACATCTAAGTACATTAGAAAGGAAATAAAGAGGCCAGGTGCGGTGGCTCATACCTGCAATCATAGCACTCTGGGAGGCCGAGGCAGGAGGAACGCTTGAGCTCAGGAGTTTGAGAATGGCCTGAGCAAGACTGAGACCCCATCTCTACTAAAAATAGAAAAAATTAGCCAGTCCTGGTGGCACACATATTAGTCCCATCTACTCGGGAGGCTGAGGCAGGAGTATTGCTTGAGCCCAGGAGTGTGAGGGTGCTGTGAGCTAGGCTGATGCCACAGCACTCTAGCCCAGGCAACAGAGGGAGACTCTGTCTCAAAAAAAAAAAAAAAAAAAAAAAGGAAAAAAAGAAAAGAAGGTGTGATAGATATAAAAACTTTTCTGAATATCCAGAAAGATGTGAAAAACATTACAGAAAGAAATGTTTGGAGCAAAAGGAATGTTACATATGCCTACTTCAAACATTTTTAAAAAAAATTAATTCTAATTTCAGCAGGCTCCTGATCCAGTTGAAGAATGTAAATGAAAAGAATAATCACATGTAGAGAATAAGTATATTCTCTTGCAGAACAATCAAAGTAGAAAATGGATTTTATAACACAGGATAGGACTAAAGAGAGTGAATGAATGAATAAAAAGGAGGAATACACCAATGAGAATTGTGAAGTATTATATGGCCAAATAAGGGGGGCTAAGAAATATTCTTCTTGACAAGTTTTAATTACAGGATGTCCAGGTTGTTTGGATGATTTAAGTATGGCCATGCCGGAAACC
Source organism: Lepilemur ruficaudatus (assembly GCA_963574885.1). Lineage (NCBI taxonomy): Eukaryota > Metazoa > Chordata > Mammalia > Primates > Lepilemuridae > Lepilemur > Lepilemur ruficaudatus. The sequence continues at coordinate 116,643 of CAUYRT010019479.1, forward strand.
AGAAAGATAGGCTAGATAACCTCCGAGTGTCCTTTTCAGTGCTGACATGCTTTACAAAGCTATTTACCCTGTGTAGGTCAGCTGTCATTGAGAATAACCCTGAGACTCCTATTGATCACAAAGGGAGTTTCACATATGGAAGACACGAGACCATGCTGAAATTATCTCTTTAGGTATCACATGCTTACTAATATTTCAGTGTGCAATATCTAAGCCCAGAGTTGTTTCTTAATTACCTAACTCATTTTACTTAATCGTATGTAACAAGATTTGTATTTGCACTTATAGATTCTCCTTGGCCTATGGGCCAAGCTTGCCCATTAGCACCACTTAACAGTTGTTAAATAGAATATTCTCTTGTTGCTATCTCAGTACAACTTTAATCCAAATATTAATTGCTCTTAATGTGCTACTATAGTTAAACCAAAGGATATTCTTTAAAATCAGAATATGAAATGCTTTACATTAACTGTGCAAAATCTTTGAATGCCTATAGCAAAGTATAAGGAATAAAAAATGATCAAGTTTTGAGTATGAACAAACCAGTGAATTAACTATCAAAAATAACTGAGCAAATGTAGTTTGTTTTGTCTGCAGTCATGATTTGAATGAAATTCAGTTTAGCAAGGGAAAACCATATCAGATACAGCAACGGGAAGCATAAGACAATCTTAGATATTGTATTGCCCATAACATTACTTGTTTTCCTTATAATGGTAACATTCATGTATTTAATAATATTATAGCAGCCTATATCTTCAATGTTTAAATTAACCTGGTTTATAAGATATAAATATAGGCTAAATAAGACAGACACATTAACATGATGTCAAATGAGTTCATGTGAACCATTTAAAAGTTATATGTCTAAGCTTTTAGTACCTACATATTGATTTTAAATAATTTAAAGCATTAGATAATCACATATACCAGTGTTCATGCTAACAATAATTGCTGAGTAATATAATTTAAAATGCTTATAAAATCTGACTTAGTTTCAGTGCCAGCTATTAAGGCCACCTCGAACAATACATACTTCGTCTTTATTGCTACCAACTGTGGAAGACATTAGATTTTATTAGTTTCCAAATGGACACATCAATATTTATTTAAAAGAGATTCACTATTGCCAAGCACCTCTTCAGAAAGGACACCAGAATCAAGGAAATTGGAGATGTTATTGCTTAGGCTATCTTTTGTCAATCATTTTGTTTTATTGATACTAAATTTTTGTTTCATTACTTTTTAAAAATATCAATGAAATAGGAAATTGTCAGTATAGGATAGGCTATTAAGGGATAAACTACCAACCCAATCATTACTATGGTTGAAAGCTAGTAAAGACATGGCTTATTGTTGCTTATATAGTAATTAGCATTTTGTAACAGATAATAAAACTTGAAAAATACAGTTTAATATACAACTGGAATTTTCTTTTGGAAAATCGTTTTGTGCATTTCTGTTTATAATAATGCAGAGGTTAAGGCCCAAAGCTCTGGAGATAGGCAGACCTCTATTTTCTACAACTTCTTCTTATGGCTTTAGACAAGTGATCTTTCTAAACCTCAGTTTCCCAGTTTGTATATAGAGACAAAAATGCATCTATCCCTTTGTGTTATTTCAAAGAACAAATGATAAAATGTATTTAAAACTGTAGCACAGAGCCTGGCATGCAATAAGCACTCAGTTAACATTAGCCCTTTTTTAAATAGAAAATGACTTAATGAAGAAAAATTTTCACCCCTCACTAGGGGTAAAGTATCTAACAGGTTTAAAATTGGGCACAGAATTAAGAACAAGAGCTTTACTACTAAATACAAACTATATATGGCTTGAGACGAGAAGATCTCTTAAAATATCTTTTTTTACGTTGTTTTGTATGTATACAGAGTCTTAGATCTAAAAACGCTTTTGATCTAGTAAGGGAGACAAGAGAGGTTCAAAAAAGCAAAGACAAAACAATGCAAAATATAAGCCAGTCAATAAAAGGTTCCCTATGATACTTGCTATACTTGCATTGTTACCTAGACTTATTCTTATTCCTGAAGAAGAAGCTTTGCAGAGGTATCGTCACTCTTTATCCTTATTAACGATTTTGGTCTCTCCTGCACTATTCAAGAACTTAATTTATAACAACCCCTTCTTTCATTTTATTGAATCCCTTCTCCTCAAATACAGAATCCTGGCAGGTCTCCACCATCAGTAATAAACAACCTACCTTCATATTTGAATGTTCTTTTGCCATTTTAGTTAGATGGAGACCCAAAGAAAATTTGAGCTTCTGCTTTACTACGGATCCTGTTTTCACTGCCAACTTTCTTGAAAGGGCATCATACACCTGCGTCCTACAGTTCTTCATCACCAACTCAGTGTTTAGCTTTTATAAGACGTTTTCTGCCATATCCACTTGCTTGAAACTACTCCCTCAAAGGTCACCAACTGCTTCCACAAGATTACAAAATCCAATCATCTTCTTTGCTTCTGATTCCATTTCAACATTTGACATTTTTAATCACCATTTTTTACTGAGCTATTGTTTTCTTGACTCCTCCAACACTAAATCTTTATGTCATGTTTGTGGTAAATAGTGCACTGACAGTTGCCTGTGTACTAGGCAGAAAGTTGAGGCTGTGAGTGTGAACATGGAAGACATGGTGCTTGACTGCAGAAAAAGAAACCACAAGCGCCAAAATAGACCAATGCATAAAAAGACTTCACATGTAATAAAGGTTTTGAAGGAAAGAAATAATTGATAAAGAGTAACCTAAAATAAAATAATTTAGCTAGTATGGAGATTTGAGGCCCTGTATTAGTTTGCTAGGGCTTTTGTAACAATGTACCACAAACTAGGTGGCTTAGACAACAGAAATTTGTTCTAACAGTTCCCAGAGGGTAGAAGTTTGAATGTAAGGTGTCATGCTCTCTCTGAAGGAGGGGTGGGAGAATCCCACCTTGTCTCTTCTTGCTTCCAGTGTTTGCTGACAATCCTGATATTCCTTGGCATGCGGATGCATTACTCCGTCTCCATCTCCCTCATCACGTGGCTTTCTACTCCTGCACGTCTTTACACAGTCTTCACCTTACCTCTGTGTGTGTCTGTCTCTGTGTCCAAATTTCTCCATCTTATAAAGACCCCAGTTGTATTAGATTAGGGCCCACCATAACGACCTAATTTTAACTTGATTATCGCTGTAAAGATTCTATTTCCAAATAAGGTCACATTCTCAGGTACTGTGGTCTTCAATGTATCTTTTGGTCTGACCTAATTCAATCCATAACTGGCCTTCTGACAATGTGACAACTAAAAAGCAAACTAAGAAGCGCCTTGTAGAGAGCAAGAGGGATGGAAGCATTCATTGTAGATCAAGGGGATGGCCTGGAGCAAGCCAGAAAACCAGTTTGCAATATGAGCTCCTAGATAATTGTCAGAGATAGGAACATTAGCACTAAATGAGATTAGAAATTATGCAGGATCCTGATTCTTTAGAGCCTTTACACTTATTAAGAGCTTGGGTGTTACTATGAGCTCAATGGGTTCATCAGTGGGTTCATTATTGGGTCCATCGGAATCATCATTAATGGGTCACATCGGAATGTGACCCAATTGAGGTTTTAAAAATCCACTATCTGTTACTATATGGAGAGACTGGATCTGAGGATTCCAAGAAAAAAGGTAGACAGAGATGGACATATTCATGGTATTATTTGGCGATTGAATCAGCATGATTGGTGATGATTAGATAGGGGAGGTGAGGGAAATATTAGGATCAATTCTAGGTTTCTGGCTTCAATACGTCTGTATTTATTGAATACATGTATTCAATACATGTGTATGCTATTTATTGACATACAGAAAAATGAGGGTGAAGGTACAGACATAACAGGACAGAGGAAAGATAATGAGTTGTGCTTTCAACATGTTATGTCAGGTATATTTATGAAATATCCAGGTGATGATGGCAAGCATGTATTTGGTTATGTGTGTTATTAGCTCAGAGAAGTGGTCTAGACCAGAGGTGTACCTATGGAAACTTCAGCACAAAAATAATATTTATACTCAAGGGAATTGATATGGGTATTTTTTAAAAGACCTTGAATAAAAGTCCCAAGGAATTCTTATATGCACAGGTGATACATAGTATAAGAAGCCAAAAAATAAAAAGAGAGGGATCAGTCAGTAAATTGAAAAGAGCAGGAGGAAAATGATGAAAGAAGAGGATGCAAAATCAATTTGTAAGGATTAAGTCCGTCAAATACTATTGAGAAGAGGAGGGAGATGGTGAGTAAGTTGGATTTGGCAACGTGGTAGCTGTTAATGACTTTGAAGAGTGACCAGGATAGACTTGGACCACACAGAGGTAAGGAATGAATGGAAGATGAAGTGGAGAGAGTGACGGGATGAAGAAATTTTACTAGGAAGGGAATACAAATAATGCAGCAATAGTTGCAGACAGATATTGAGGGCAAGAGACTTTTTATTACTTCAGATGGAATATACTGCGGAATATTTCTTTGCTGATGGGAATGATTTGGGAAAAAAGGTGAGGCAAACGACACTGAAGAGAGAGGGGTCAGGGAATGGTGAAACATTGACAAGGTAGGAAGGGATGGGACCCAGTGAACAATGCTTCTGAGAGGACAAGGGCTGCTCCTTTCACTATAAAAGGTAAAAGGAAGCTATGATGGTTGAAATAACAGGTGAGTTTTGGGTTTAATGCTGAAAGATAAAGCACCTGAGAGCTTTCATTTTTAACAACCAAGTGTGAGATATGATCACTAGTGGAGAACAAGTACAGTAGACGATTGAGACGAGAGGGTGTGACATCATAATTTTGAGGAAGGAGACAGAAATCATTCTATGAGACTGCTTAATTCTTATAGTTTCCTTTGCTCAGCCTTTTCCTTCGTCTGCCCCTTAAATGCAATATGCTTTATGGTATTATCAAATATTTGTGCTTCCCTTTTTTGAAAAATAACATCTGTCCCTTTAGAAAGCCAAATATTTTCCCACTACTTTTATGAAACAAAACAACTCACCTCCATAGCCTAATAGAGATTGACCACTTAATATCTCTATCTGATGTGTTGATGGTATCTTATTGTCAAAAATGTTCAAGAATGGACTTTTTCATAAAATTATTGTCTTCTCCAAACTTTCCAATTTCTGTTAATGGCATCTTCATTTTTCTAGATTTTCCAGAAACCTCTGTGATTCTTCATTTGTCTTCTCTTCTTACATTCAGGAAGGGATCATGCCATGTGGGTCCTGTTCTCACAAAGGTTTTTGTCTCTATTCTTATACTGATCGTTGCTGATGTTCTAGTGCTTATTTGCTTTCTACTACATGTTTGTAAACTGCTCCCAAATAATCTCTTGCCTTTCTCCTCCCAGAAAATCATTGTAAATATTGCTAACAACTAGCCAACAAACATGGAAATATACTTAATTTTACAAGTAATCAAACAAAAGTTAAAGCAATGATAATAGACAGTTTCACTTTTAAAAATCAGCAAATAATTTTTTATCAAGCTATTAGTGAGACTATGTCTGTGTTATATAACATGTATATATGAAAACTATGTGTTTTTATGTATATGTTTATGTGTACTTATAGAAGATTGGGGGGAAAACATGGAAGAGTTGTAGCAGGTGGTTAATTTTAGGTGTCAACTTTATAGGATAAAAGAATACTTAGAAAGCTGATCAAGCATTATTTTGGGGTGTGTTGTGAGGTTGTTTCCAGGGGAGATTAGTGTGTTAGTCTGACTGGACTAGTTGGGACAGATCCACACTAAACATGGGTGGGCACCATCCAATCTGCTGGGGGCCCAGAAAGAACAAACACAGAGAAAAGGCAAAATGTTAATCTATCTGCTGGAGCTGAGATATACTCATCCTCTTCATTTTTTGTACAGCAACCCCAGGCTCCCTGGCTTTTGTACTCCAGGACTTATATCAGCCTCCATCCCTCCAGGTTCTCAGGCCTTTGGCTTTGGACTGAGAGTTACATCATTAGCTTCTCTGGTTTTGAGGACTTTGGAGTTGGACTGAGCCATGTTGCCAGAATCTCAAGGTCTCTAGCTTACAGACATCCTGCCATTGATATCCCCAAAATCTTATGAGCCAATTATTCTACTAAATCTTCTCTCATCCATCCATCTATCTCCTATTGGTTCTGTCTCTCTGGAGAACCCTGACTAATACAATATCCTTTGAAATATGACTTTGCATCTCCTCTCATTAAGAGTTGGAGTCAATTTCTCCAGACCTTAAATCTGAGCTGGTCTTTTAACTTGCTTTGTGCTGATATGCCAGTCCTAAGCCTAGACCTCAAGGGACATTGCCTACTTCTGCCCGCTCTCTTTGAACCCCATTATTGGCATGTTAACAAGCCCAGGGAAGCATGTTGGAGGAGGAGAAACCATGTGTTTGGGGCCTGTAACACTCCAGTAGTCAGCTGGCCAACCCAGGAGCAGAGGTGCAAGACATAGAAGCATGAGAAAGCTTTCCACAGAACCAGAAGAGCTCATTTGAGTCCAGTCTAAATTATCAACCCACGCACTAGTGAGCCAGATAAGTGGCTGTTATTTTAAACCACAAAGTTTTAGAGTGGTTTGTTATATAGCAATAGTGAAAAGATATGTAGATACATCCAAATGATAACACTGAATATATCTGAGTAGTAGAAATACAGGTGTGTGATTTTGGATATCATTGTTTGCTTTACTCTATTTTCTAATTTATTGTAAAAATAATTAGTAATTTTGTAATAAGAAGAAAATAATAAAATTTATTTGCTACAAAAATCAAATTAGTCAATCTAATATACAGAATGCTAATAAACAGAATCTGGGGGCAAGCAGACAAAACTGAATATCTTTATTTATTTTTCTATTTTTATTTATGAGCTATGTGAACTTAAGTAACATTAACCTCATGAAAATTATTTTTCTAATTTAACTTATAAACATGATAATATCTACCTCATATGGTTTCTACAAAGATTGCAAAAATAAGTTAATTGAATATTTGGAATAGGGTGCATCTGTAAATTTTCTACTTGTCCCTACTAGAATTTAAGTTTTATGAGGGATCCAATGCTATTTTTCCACCACCTAGAACAGTACCTGTGTGTGATAGGTCCTCACGTAACCTTTGTTTAATGAATGGACAAATGAATGAATGAATGATTGAATGAATGAATGAGGGAGAAATGATAACAAAGGTGAATTGACCCAATGTTACCACCCTGTCACTATAGTAAAACTGAGCCTATACATAGTATGGTTAACTGATGTTTGGGCATTGTAACAGAGTAAAAATAACACAAGTCCTTTTGCTATTTCTCCCACTGAGAGGTTTAGTCTAACTAACTTCCTTTTCTTGAATTTAATCTGGCCTTAGCGACTTATTTGACCAATAGAACAGAGCAAAAATGATATTCTAGGATTTCAAGCCTAGGCCATTAGAAGCTTTGCAAACTTCTTCTGGGCTACTTGTACCACTCTCCCTAGGAGCTCTGGATTGTCATGTAAGAAGTTTGAATGCCCTGAGACTGCTATCCTGGAGATGGCACTATGGGCACTCTGCTAGAGAGTCCTAGCTGAGCCCAGGTTTTAGCTGTCATTGCAAATGGACCAGATATGTGAGTGGCAGCTCTTAGGTCTTGAGCATCCTATTTGCCAGCTAAATTCCACCACGCAAAGCAGTTAACATCATTTGGAACAGAAAATCACCCGATATAGCTCTGTCCAAATTCCTGACCTACAAATTTAGAAGATAATAACATGGTCACTATATTTAGCTACAGAGTTTCCAGGTAATTTTTGTACAGCAATAGATACTTAGAACAGGTGGACAATGTTTTCAGTGATAATAATGGGCTCAAATCTTTCATGTTAATTGAAAATTAAAATCACTTCTTATTTAAACCACTGAAAAACTAAAATCATTTTGGGGGATGTACTCTATCTACAAAAAGAATCGCATGTGATCCAAGAAAGGATAATAATTTTGAATCTGTAATTTGTGTTTCCTAACTTCAGGTGCACTATAGTCATTCAAAAGGCACTGGTGGGTCACAGAGTGACAAGCAGTGCTTAAGCACGAGAGAGCACAATGTAATTCACAGTAGTCCATATGGAACTGTCACCTTGTAAGGCATTTACACCTAGAGGGATTTGGAAGGCTTACCGGAGGGACATAGGGGTTAATCGATGTTTTAGCAGGGCCTGGAAGTTATAATCACTAAATAGGGTAACAAAACCAATCCTGAATTGAGCTGATTTCCATGTTGTCTCAGCCCGTCACTCCTCCAGAAAACTGCCACTGAACATAAAAATTGAAAGAGTTGAAGCCAGTACTTTTCTTTCTGATATTTGAGAAAGAAATATGGAGAGAATGCACTTTAGGTTTCTGGATCATAAATAAAAGAACATACGTGTTCAGGAAAGTTACAACAAAGCATAAGGGATGGATTGTAATTGGCTAAATAAACAATTGCACAAAGAAATTGACCAGCAAAGGCCAATGTAAACTGGTTATGAGCCGCAGAGAGTTCACAGGAAATGCAATTGCTCTCTTTTCATTGAAAATATATTAATTCAGGGTCTAGGCTGCTACGACTCAATTATCTCACCATCTAATGCTCCTCTCCCTTTGTTTTCAACTAAGCATGCCATACATGTCCTAGCTCTCATATACTGAACTCAAAAACTCATTCCTAATCTTTCTTCCTTATTAATGCTTCCTGTTAGAAATGAAAAGAGACATACGAATACATAAAATTGAATCAAACATCTTCATGACACAAATACACAAGGAGAAAATGGTCTGGAAACAAAGCTACATAATAAAAATGTGGCATGCAGAGATTTTTTTATACAGTTGAACATACTCCCCCTACAGATGATATCATCTTTTTCTATATCCTTTTCTTTTAGGATATAAAAGGTCAAACATCGTATGATTGGTGGCGGATATTTTTAATCTCTCTGTCAAAATGGCAGTGAGGTTAAAAGCTGCTAGAGAACAAGAAAATGACTATTAAAAAGAGAATGAAAGTTTTTAACCTTTTTAAAATAGTGCAGTCGTACCTTAGCGATTATTTGAAAGAAAAGTAGTTGAAATATTTTACTTCAGGCATAGGAAATATCCTAAATATAATCATCACACCAAAGATCATGTCTTTAGAAATGTACACTAGTTAGCACATTTCAGTGCTGCTTGAATAGCATTTTAATGCATGGAAGTGGGTAGGGGGTTCTAATTTCACATCATAGCAAAAGTCTTATTTTAGAAACAATGTCAGAATCTACTGAATCAACTCATTTGAATTTCCTTTCTTTTAATTGTTCTTAAAAATACATACCATATAATTGCAATTAAAGCAACTTTTTAAAAAAATTAATGCAACATAAAAAAATCTGAAATCTATTTTCCTTCTTACAAGATTTACTCTGTAATTCCCTGTTTGATTTACATAGCCCTGAGCCTTATTGGTTCAGTTGTTGCATTTATACCAGTAAGACAAAAAGTCCATATAATACTACTCTTACTACAACTACTATTTACCAGTGAAACTTAACGGCATGTATATTACTTTCTCATTGAGCTCCTGCTGTATACATGGAAAATCTTGCTCTCTGAACTTTACATACACTATTTTAAAAGCCCTTACAATAATTTTACATGTTGGTTTTAGAGGAAAGAAAACTACTAATGTGGCTCCAAATGTTTATATGACTTGCCTGGACCACAGGTCATTCAGTTCCTAAATTAGTATTTAATCTCAGGTTTACCTCTCTATTAAGTATCTTTTTACTTCTGTTGCAATAAAATGACCTTAATTATTTTAATTAACTTTAATTCACTTAATAATTATTTATTGAATGGCCAGGATAAATCAAGCTCCCTTCTAAGTACTACAGAAATAATAGACACTGCTCCTACACCCTTGAATTTTACATTTCACAAGCAAATCTAGGCAACAGTCACATAAGTGGCAAACAAATAATCGTAATCATAATAATAGCTATGAAGGGAAAAAGTACTAGATATTGAAAAGAAATTGTCCTATTTCAGGTAATGTCAGAGCAATCCAGGGGGCTGACATTTAAGCTGAGACCTAAGGAAAGTGAAATTACTGGTCATAAAGGTTTAAGGAAAGGTAGATTCCAGGAAAAATGAGTAGAGTTAGAAGCAAAGGCTGGAAAAAGTTGGCCTACTCCAGAAGCTGAAAGAAATTCAGTGAGGCAGATATGGGAGAGTGTGGAGGCGGAGTGGCTGAAGAAGTTCACATATCAGTAATGTAGCAGACAATGCAGTTCCTTGTACCTTACCATAAGATGTTCTTTTACTATCAGTGATATGGAAAATCACTGAAAGTTTTGACACAGCTGAGTTGTGCAACCTCATTTGTTTGAAAAATACATTATTTGCTCTGTGTAGCAAGTGAATTGGTGAAGGGTAGAAGCAAACTCAGCAAGACCATTTACAAAACTATCGTGAAGAAAGAGGAACGAAATGATGGTGGCCTAAAATACGATGGTTGCAGTGGGTATAGAAAGAATATTGAATCCAAGGATTGGAGAGAGAACTGACAGGACTTGCTGTCGGACTTGATAAAAGGAGTGGGGGGATGATAAGACTAAGCGAGGATCCCAAGATAATGCCCAAGTTTCTACTTGAGAAAATGGGTCATGGTACCATTTAACTAGATGGAGAAAATTCAGGAGACACAGATTTGGTGTAGTAAAGAATTATTTTGTGGATATCTTAAGTGTGAAACTTTCGGTTTTTGGATATGTGTGTCTGGTGCACACAGAAATGTGTGCTTTCATGCAACAGGAGACAGTTAGAATCAGCAAAACTAAATTCAGTTCAACAAGGTTTTAGTGAACGTTATCTTTACATAAGGTACCCTGCAAGGCATTGGCTTTAAAAAAGATTACCATTACAGGGGTTGGAGGATAGATATGATTATTGCTAATTGGAGACAAAGGTATTTTGTGGTTGGTTAATTCTGAACACCTTAGAGCATTGGCAATAATAGAAGAATTTGCTGAAGAATTACATTGATCTGAATCTTGAAGAATAGAAATTTATTTGGGGAGAAGACGAGGAGGTATAGATTGCAAAGAGAGATAATGGAAATTTCACCCTGTAGCAGCAGGAGAAGCAATGGCATGGGATGAATAAATAATTCCCAAACTCTTTTATGTATCAGTAACTAAGCCAAGTATTGGCTCTACAGTTGTGAACAAGGATGGACCTGGTCCCTGTCCTCAAGGACCTTATAACTTAGTGAAACAGACTGGAATTCATGAACTTATAAAAAGTGTAATCACTGTTACAGAAAAAAAAAGAAACAAAACAAACATTCAAAGTAATGTGTGGGTGTAATATAGAAATAACTAAGCCAATCTGGTATTTGAGTATTACATGTCTGAGAAGGTGAGGCTTCAGCTGAACTATAGAATGACTAAATTTTATCCAGGCAAAGAAGAAAATAATATCATATAACCTTGGTTACAATTGGGCGGCTGAATGGGAAGAAGGGAAAGTTAATTTAGGAACATAAGTCCATGGGCCATAGAAGTGGTCTAAACAAAAGATGGTGGTGGACCAGAGCAGAGGCAGTGATAATTGAAGGAAGTATGAGAAATTGAAGGATATTTAGGAACTAGGACTGATAAAACTTAATGGTTGACTGACTGGGAGGTGAGGAGGATGAAAAAAATCATGGCTACTTAAGCTTCCTGACTTAATAACTCAATAAATGATAATGCTGTTTATGAACTATGGAACACTAGGGAAGAAGTGGGTTTGCAGTAGGGGATGAGGAATGCTGGTTCTGTCTGGGGCATTTTCAATTGAAGTGCTTTTGAAGCCATCAGGTAGATTGTGATAATCTGTTAATTAGACTGGAGACCCCACGAAGCTGATGACCGTGGATATGTTATTCAATGTTGTATGCCTAGTGCCTATTATACCACTTGATATCTGGTAAACTATCAAAAATATGTCTCATTAATTCTGAGTGAGCTGTTCTAAATTCTTTCAGGAAACATTTGATTTCAAATACCTACCATGCAAATACTGATATTAATAACTTTTCCAATTTAAAATATCCTTTATGCTTGAGTGAAAGTTTGCAGTGTGAGCACAAAAACTCTGAAGAACAAGGCTCCTTTTTATTTTATTGTTTTGTTCATGATTTAAACTATGAAGAAGGTTGAGCCACATTATTGGATATTTATTCCAAAGAATGTTCTAAGTACCATGACTTCTGGTAAAATTAGTGGTGTCCTGAGGAAAATAAAATGATTTTCTGTGTTCCCTTTACAGAGATTCATGATGAACAGTAATATATAATAAGCTTTACAAAGTCCCATACTAAAATACCTGCTTAACATTGTTTTTCCTATACCAATTGAAAATCCAAATTTCCTTACCATTCTTTTTATTTTTTGCCAGAGTATATTGTAAAAGTATTTTTGAAGAACACTAATTTATAATTTACTATCATACAGAATTGCTATATGATTCTTATCAAAGTCTGCTGCAGGGTGAAAACTATGGGTTTGAAAAGTAACTTCTGTATCTGAGATCTATCAATATCATCATAAAATTCAGATTTCCAAGTGTGGACATTATAGGTAATACAGTTTTAAAATGGAAAGAAAACTCTATAAATATTAACTAAAATAAATTATTTCTTCCTTTTAATACTTTAAAGATCATACCTTAAATCTTCTTTTATGGGGCTATTGAATAAAAGTGTGTGCATTTTCCTAAATATCACATTTCAAATATTGCTTGTTGTTGGGCAGATCTTTCACAACAGGGAATTTTCAAAACTCAAAGTCATACCTTTAGACATAGCACAACAAAGCAGAAATGTGCCAAATTACCCAGAAACAATTTGGATAGCTGGCAAACAGGGCTGCCTGCTGGTTTGTGAACAGTGTAGGTAATTTGCCACTCAACTCTCCTCTATTTGCCTCAATAAATTGTAGGGTACTTAGAACCCTACTATCTGTTATCCATCTGTCTATATTTCTCTGCTCTGTCAGTGTCTGACAGTAGAGAGGCTTCATCTTGTCTGTCTCCCTCTTGCAGCTGGCAGGGAAGATATAAAAGAAATAGGCTGACTTTGGAGGGGGAGGGAGTTCACAATTAGCATGTAAAGTAGAACATCTCCTTAGTCAGCTAGGAGAAAAAGGTAATAAGCCCAAAATAAAAATAGAAAGGAACATTAAGAAGGAACACCAAATAAATTACTTTACCCTCTCACCACATGACCCAGCAGGGTGATCAAGCCTCCTATTTTCTAATCAACATATTCATAAACAAGATATTTACAAAATGTCATCTGCAGTATTTAGCCCAAACACATCAACATCGCTCACCACACTGCTTCAGCACTAATCTTCCATGTAAGTGGGACTGAATTCTTCCAAGTGTGCATAAGTTTGAATGGACAGATTTTGTTTCAATTATTCTTCAAAAAGACAAATACTAAAAAATGCAACTTGTATTTGCTTCTTTTATTCAGAAACTACACAGTTTATAAGTGACATGGTTAATTTAAATACTTTACCCAATTCAACATGCTTCTCACCATCTCCTTCCAAATAAATAATGCTTCCCCTTACTTATGTAATAAAGGATCACACTTCCTTAAATTTTTGTAAAATACATTCAGTGTTTGAGAAGTGTATCTGACACTAGACATTAAAAAAAGCAATTAGTGAGAACAACTAGAAATAGACACTAGGAGTAACACAAAACTTTGCAGCTGGAATTGCTTTTATTGAAAAGAATGCATTTTATTGTTTTCTGAAAAGATTTGGAGACTGTGGCAAAAACTAAAATTAGCATATGACAGCAATACAAAGCACAGAAAAAATCTTTGAAAATTAAAAGAGCCGGGTTCAAATTCTAGTTTTAGTTCTTACTAGCTGTACAGTTTTACATATGTCATTTAACCTGTCTATGATTGAGTGCTATACTATAAAATATGAATAACACATACATATTATTGAGTGGTTATAAAAATAAAAAGAGAGTGTTCATAATGGGCTTTATTTTTGTTAAATTTTTCATGTTATTTTATATTATTTAACTGACTTTGGAAACAAGTAATCAAGTTTAAAAAAGGAGAAGAAGTGCAAAAACTAAAATAAAATAAAATTTAAAAAGAGTACTTTTAATTGTCTCCCAGATTCCATAGAGTTTTGAGGAATCTGATATCTTCCTCCTAGTATAATAGATCCATTTTTTTAGATCTCAGGGAAAACCCTTCCTTGTATCATTCTACAAATCTGAATGTTTTACATTCAAAGTTCTAAATCAATTAAAAGTCCACCATTCTGTGTCCTCATAGCACTTCATGGTTCCCTTTATTGCAGAAATTTTATCATATACTACCCGTAATTTTAGTCACTGTCCACGTAATAGTCAATGAACAACTGACAGGTTGCATAATAGCTTTATTTATCCTGGGCCCTGGAACACAGAAGCCATTCAAAAATATGTTTGCTGTATAATCATGGATATTGTCCAATGCTCAGAGGTTTTCACACACTATTCGAGGTATGACACAAATCACCAACAGCTCCCTATCAAGCACTGGGGAGAGAGGTGGTGGTAGTGATGAAAGTGCATCTTGCATGGAAGAAGCAAAAGTAAAGCTATGTTGTTGACCTCCAGAATTTACCAATGTACCAGTCTGGGAATATGTTAGGAAGAAAGGAAAATTAAAAGAATATAGAACACAAAACGTATTTTGGAGCAGCAGCATGTTTTGCAGAGGACTCATGATATCTATTACTTCTAGAAAGTATTTTTGACAGTTTACAGTAAAATCACTACAATTCAAAGGCAGCTACTAAGAACTATAGAGAAAGAAGAAAAAAATATCAAATAATTTTAGCTGACCGAGACTTCCACATTTGAGCATATGTAATACCTCTGCATTTTTGATTGCAAGGCGAGCGGGAAAAAATAAATGGGATAAGAGTACTTTCCTTGCCAAGGAACCATACCAATCCATGAGGGAAAAGCAATGTTTTCCTGGCCCTAATTTCTGAAATGAATCAAATGAATCAAATATGGATGTATTTTTACAATAGATTTTGGGTAATGAATACACCCAGAGAAGAAGTTTTCAAATAAATACATATTTGTTTCATGCATTTTAAAAAAAAATTATTCTAGGCATAAATCAAAATACTAGGACAAAGTCAGGAACAAGCAATTATAGAGATCAAAGAGGCAAGGTTAGGGAGTATAGCTTTCTGGTAGCCTTACACAAACATGTGGTGCAGAAATCATTTCTACTGTCTTTCTCAAGCAGAGGTCTCTATTGAATGCCATTGTTGCTCATAAGAAAATGAGTGGAACGGTCAAATATTTAGGGAAAATGCATATAAATGTTCTTCTATATGCTAATTATATCAGTCAAGCTTTCGACTGGAACTATAATTATTTCCAAATACGGGTCAGGAGTAAGACACTAAAAGTTAGCAGAATTAGCATTTGTTTTATTCATGTTAGTTATACATCATTGCATTAGATGCTTTCATGTGTATAATATATATTATTCTATTTAATTCTCACAACAGCTTATGAAGTGAAGATGAAGAAACTTAAATTCATAGAATTTTATGTCGTGTTCATAGTCACAAAGTTAGGTATGCTTGAAATGAAATGTACATATTCTCTGCTGTAATGTCTCTCACCTTTCCACTATGTGGTCCTATTTTCTTTGATGAAATTTTACCTAGTTGTGTCAGACACAGCATGCTCTAAAATCAGACACTGTATGATTTATTTTACTGAGGTCTAGCCATCCAACCTTTGCTTGAAGCTTTCTTTTGATATGTTTGCATGATTCACTGACCTTTCTCTTTCTCAACTCCATTTTGCTTGTAAATTCACTTGATGAATTTTTAAAATTTCAGCTATTTTATTTGTCAGTGGTAAAATTTGCATTTTTAAATATTTTTTATTTTGTTAGCTGAGAGTTTCTAATTTTAAAAATTGCTTTAAGAGTGTTCAACTTTACCTCATAAAGCGTGACTAAAAGTCATTGTCTGATAATTCCAACATCTGGGTCCTTTCAGGTTGGCATCTGTTTTATTGTCTATTCCCTTGAGATTTGGTCACTTTTTTTCATGGTTGTCAGTATGTTGAGTAATATTGGGTTGAATTATGAACATATAGAATATTATGTTTGGTAATCTGGGTCCTGTTAAATTTCTGTGGAGACAGTTGATTTGTTTGAGCAGGTAATCACCTATTTAGGTACAGATTATAAAGTTTATTTTGTGTTCTTCTGGACAGTGGTTTTCAATATTAGTTTAGTTTTCAAAGTTTTTGCTTTTGACTACTCATTACATGAAATTTTAAGAATTGGCTTGGAACTTGAATGGGGTCTTATATATTCCTTCTATTTTTGAAGACTCATGTGCTTCTTTGGGTATTTTCTGTGCAAGTATAGCTCAGGAGTGAGTCTGGGATTCATGTTGGTTTATACACAAAATCAGGATCCCCTTCTCTAGATCTTTGCTCTTGTGGCTTTCGCTCTCACTCTCTGGATTCCGAAATCACCTTTTGCTGATTCATCTGGCCAAAAATATAGGGTTCTTTAACAGCATTAGTCTTGTGCACTCTTGTACAGATCCGAACAACTAAAAGCAGAGAAATGAGACAGAGAGAGAGAGAGAGAGAGAGAGAGAGAGAGAGAGAGAGAGAGAGAGAGAGACAGAGACAGAGACAGAGAGAGAGAGAGAGATAATACAGGTATCTTCTTCACCCTCATTTTCTTTGCACAACAGGAACTCTTTTCCTGATTCTCTTCTCTAAAGGAAGGGATTTGCCTTTGGGTCTTATGCATCTGCACCTGCTGAACTGAGAAAATGAAGCTACATCACTGGGTTGACCTCAGGGCAGTGCTGGGAGAGGAGAAAGAGGGAAAAAAATGAGGACTTCCTCTCTAGTCTACAGCTCACAGGGGACTTTTTTTTCTGATCCTCTTATTAGGATTTGCTAACTATGATCACCATAAAGCCCCTGTTTTGGCTGGCCCTGAGTTTAAAGTTAAGAGACAACTGTAAAACGCTAAAATTAAAAAAAAAAAGATAATTAAGTGATTCTTACTATATAAATGTCACTATACTCAAGGTATGGTCCTCATATTTAATTAATGACTCATGTTGTGCCTTCTAAAATAAGTTTACTAACTTCAGTATTATTTTACATGGAGAAATTATTTCCTAAGAAATTATACTGTCCTTTTGTTAGTTAACTTTTCAATAGGATATCCAGAGGCAGTAGTTAATCTTCTTATAATCTCCATCTACAATATAAATGCCCTGATTTTTGGCCTGAGATAAGTACTCAAAAACAAATGAATAGGAATTTTTATAAAGGTCTTATACAAGTAGAATTACTTATAGGAAAGATAGTCCTTCTAATGGATATATTTCCTAGGGTAAGGCAATATTCCATAAAAGAAAATGGTACATGAGAGCCCATGGAAAAATAAAATAAAATAAAAACTCATTTGGAAAACTAAAAACAAACAAACAAACAAAAAACTCCCAAACCCCAAAAAACTCATCACCACAGCTCTTCAAGTTTTGATTTCCGTCTTCCATCTGTCTGCTATTATTTTTAAAAATCTTGAGGGGGCATTTTTTTTGGTTGTGTTTTGTTTTGTTTTATGAGGTTTTTTTTTGGGGGGGTAATATTTTTGCAGAGTATTTAGTTATAGTCACTGGGAGAGAGAAGCTAAAGTGGGCTAACTTGATGAGAAAATTTGTTAAAATCCCAAATTTCATACCAGAAATCATTATGAGTCTATGACTTAAAAAAGTTTAAGGGCAAATATTAATAACACAAACTATCAAGGTTCCTGGGAAGAGAGTAAGATCTTACATCAGATATTATATCAGACTGTTGCATTAATAATGCTTGAATTTTTATCAAGCATCTCTGAGGGAAGTTATCTCGGAAGGTAACTGTACAATGGAAAAGTAAATCCTACCTCTCAGGATTTTAATGAGTAATACATGATTGAATGTACATATAGCATGTATTAGCAATGCCTGACATAGAGAAGATGCTTAACAATGTTAACTACATTATTGTAGAAAATTTAATTTTAGAAGAACCATATCCTAATGTGCTCACTGAAATATTTGGAACTCACAAAGTTGAAAATGAATAACTAGAAAGCTACCTACCTTAACTGTCTAATAGCATTTTTGGTATAATCTAATCTAAGTGCTATACACGCAAGGTTATTCTGGTACTATACTAATTTCTTTAAATGATTTTTGAAAATTTAATTCTCTCAACAATTCTGCAGGCCTAAGAACCATTTACCATCATCCTGTAAAAGAGTCTGAGATGAGTAAAGCATTAATAACTCACTCAATGTCAGCCTAGTAAGGGGAAAAGCTGGCTTAGAGGCCTAAACATGGCCCATTATGCATTTTGCTAAACATATATGATATTGTGTGGTCTCAATTTTTAGCTGGATATACAAAGCTATTGTAAATTATTTTTTATATCTAACTTAACTGTGTAAATCAGAGAATCAGAATGTAAGACTACTATTAATAGAAGAGCGAGTATAGCAAGTAGATTTTAATAGGTAATTGAAAAATGCAAGCTTTGTTGTACGAAACCTTCCCATTCCATCAAAAACTTGAATGTGAAGATTCTGAGGAAATAGATCCTGTGTTGCCATACTAAATAAGAAGTTTCATCTTAAAACTGGCCAAAGAAAATGGGATCTGTAACAATGGGCCCAAAATAACAAAATCTCAACAATAATAAGTATATATAATCTGGTGAAAGGGCAGGAAGACATTAATTAAGAGATCATTAGCTTTAGTTAAGCAAAACCCTCTATGTATCAATGAATTATGATTTATTTTCAATGATTATGCTTCATTCTTAGTGATTATGGCCAACTATAGTGCAATAAAGTCATGTCAAGTGGCAGAGAGTTATACTATTTCCCATGGTCACCTATACTTGGATTACAAGCTTTCGTATTTTGGGAAGAGAGTTTATTTTTCTTCTATCGACGTACATGATTAAGGGCCTTACTCTAGGTAGGGAACTAAGATCACCCTTATTGACAGATTCTCACACTGCAAACTCATATAAGTTCTTCCTGTTGCTTACAGCCCCACATGTGGTACCTGCCCTATCATTGTTATATAGAAAATGTCAGTTGTTATCAGATGAGGCCAATGCCTCCGTTATTGTTATCAGTGGGGGCTGGAAATTCATTTGCCAATTTTCATATGTTGTATTTGAAAGAGCACTCCAGGCAGACTAAGAAACGTGTTTGGTTGCCCAGTTATCTGATCATAGGCAACTGTTTAGCCCTCATGAGTCTCCATTTTCTCATCTATAAATTGAGAAAAGGAGATAAAGAAGAGGGACACCAGAATCTTGAAGAAGATAACTTCTAAGATCTCTTCTAAAAATAAAATTTATGTTTTTATAAATTTCCTCTAGCTGCATACAAAATGTGGTAGGTCACATACTAACTTCTCAGGAACTTTTCAAATTTTAAAGAGAATGGATAAGCACCAGAATTTTACACAGTACTACAGATCATTATTAAGTTTTAAAAGAACTGTGCTGTCATTTTAGAAACTCAGAAAATCAATGAAAATAAATAATCTTCTACATAAACTCCTTGAGAACAAAGACACTAATTTATATGTATTTGTATCTCTTAGTGCTTAGCAGTGTCCTATGCATAGTAGATAGATAATCAATATTCACATTTTCCCTTATGGCACAGTATTATTCTTCTGACCACTTAAGGATTCCACAATTTTTATTTTTCATTGCAAACATATTTTTCCTCCTAATTTTATGTTATGAATTGTTAACAATATAATATTAAGGTGTTTTAATGATAATTCTATGGTCTGTCTACATTTTTAGATGAGATGCTTGCATTGATTTTGAAGGGAGTTTATTTAGTATGATTAACTTCCCAAAGTATTACAGATAAACAGATAAAGGAATACAGGTCCATTTTATGAGGATCACTGGATTTATGAGGGGTGATTAGACCTAAATAGAATTAAAAAGTCATAGCCCAGAAACTCAGTTTTTGATCACTTAGAATACAGAGAGAAAGTACTGCTACCTAAGAAGAATTTACATTGATGGGACAATGAAAATAAAGATTAATGTAAAAAGAATAAATGACTAAAAAGAATCAGGTATTACTGGCAAAAGAAAAAATGATCAGAGAGAAGGGAAAAATAAACCGAAATATAGAATAAAAAAAATTCTTTCAAGGATACTGTCTCCTCTAAGAATTTACCCTTTAGGTTTAATAATGTGGTAGATAGAAGAGATTATCTAATCTTATTGAAATAAGAAAATAAAGTCAGAATTCTCATATATGTGAATGTAATGGTTTGACATTGAAATGACATAGGTTTACTATAAATGCCTTTGTAATAATTTTTCATTCAGAGACAGTGACCTTAACTATACTATACTTTCTCCCTAGGTTTCTTCCTTTTCAGCAGTTAATGAGTAGGTTGGCAATACAAGAAAAGGCAAAGGAAATAGAAAACAGCATGAGTTACTCCAAGGTTGACTGGATCATGTACTTTACCTAAAACTGTTAACACTGAATGAGCAAAGCCTGCAGCCACTGCCAGTACTTCCATCCGATTGGGAGCCTCTGCTAATGGACTCCCCACGCACCGGGAAGGTTCACTTTACAAACTGATGGAGACAGTAAGAATTCTCTACAGACAAGCAAAAAGTGTAACAGATATCCTAACAAATTATTCATTTCAAACTATTTTTGGAATTTAAGTTTCCTTCAGAACACAAACCTGCACTTATTAAACAATATTTTTAATCTTTATATTTCAAATAAAATATGTAAAGAAAATCACCATTTTCAGAAATTTAATTATTTTTAGATAAAAAATCCAAATAATATAATAAAAGGAGAACAATGCTGTAAAGCAAAGGAGATAAATGGGTGCTAGCTAGTTTATAATTCAAGTTCCTGTCTTTGAGGTATTTTTTTTTTCCAAAAATTTTATTGGGGGAAAACTACAAAACATTTACAGTCACAATTTGTAGTGAGCTGATTTCCCAAAATATATTACCTTTCAAGTTGACTTATCTTGTTACATTCAAAAACCTACTCCGTCAAAGTAGTCCAGAGAGTACATACATAGTGCTCCAACTGTACCTACGTACAACCAACCCTATTTTATTTTATTATTTTCAGATCCTTTAACATCTTCCAACATTATAAAATGTTCATGTTTGTTATGTCCTTATTGTTGATTGCCTAGCTCCTCTGACTACAATGAAATTCTACAATGGTGGATACTTTTACCTTTTTTTATAATTCATTGCTATATCTACAACCTTAGAATGTTGCCTGGCACATATTAGGCACTCAATAAATATTGCAAAAAGAAGAAATTATTGACCCAAATTAGCATTGAGTCACCCATAAAATGAATCAAGTTTCTTCCACTGATACATAAAGAAAGGCAATACTACTTTTTATTAGCATTCTGAGAGAATACTTTCAATTGATTTGAAACCAGTGGTTCTCAAAACAGGGTTGGAAGACAACAACTATAAAGAAAATTTCTTGGGAGCTTGTCAAAACAGCAAGTTTCCAGGCCCCAAAATCATTCATTAGAAATCTCTAACAAGAAATCCCAGTTGAGAACAACTTCTCTAAACTAGAAGGAACAAGCTACCATCATGTGTTCAGTCATCCCTATTTTTCTTAAATCTCCTTTTTATAATAATAAATGACCATTTTCTGAGGTAATTGTGACACCTAAGAAGTAGGAATGTTAATCAGCACATACATTTAGTTTTTAACAATTCCAAGTGATACTCAGAATGAAAACCCAGCCATGAAAGCTTCTACCTTCACAAAGTTAGATGTTTTTTGATTTTTTTTCCAAAGATGGTGTTAACACATCCCAGATTTGAGAAAAGAGAAACAAGGAAGAAAAAAATGGCTTTCCTCCATAAACCTCAATAAACCACTATTTTAACTATAAGAAACTCTGACTCAATCAAGAATTTAGATTACCCAAAGTTTAAAGGTAATTGTATTTTTTATTTGTGCAAGCTTATTAGAACACTCCAAATGAAAACATAAATAAAAATATTTTTACTTCAAAAGTCACTAAATCAAGACTGTAACACATACATTATGTTAAAGACCATCACATAAAGATTACATAACAGATTTTATGATGTTTTATCCCTAACATACAGTTCAATTAGCTGAGTAAAAATGAAAGCCTTGTCATCTTCTATTCTTCACCCAGAAGATATTTTTCATACTCATTTTCTCATCTTGTTTAAACCATGTTATGTAATTTAATTATGCATGTTTAGATTATTTTTATAAAAATGCATGAGAGATTAGTGAACCAAATTAAGGCATAAATACTGTTAAATATTCTGATGTAGCTCTAATTTGATTTAGAGTAATGAGCAATCAATTTTACAAAGAGTAACTTGATAAAGCCTTCTGTTTTTCTTTAAGAACTTAATAAGCACAAAGAATATCTAAGTGTTTGCAGCAAGTTTTATCTAATGAGATGAGGTGGGTAAAACTGCCCTTATTTTTTCCTTTTATAATTCTACTTGAATTTACCAGGAATAGATATTTAGTCTCAGGATGAATAACAAGAGTCATTATAAAGAGCCACTGAAGTGATTATGAAAGTGCATGTCTCTCAATTAAATAAACCATTAGTATATTTCTTTGAGGCAATATTTTCAAAGGCACACTACTCTTTCTTCAAATAAAATGTTATGCGAGCATATAAAATCTACTGAGACCCAGTTATTCTGATTTGAGGAGTGAAGACCAGTAATCCAACTGCTTAGCAATTCAGAGTAACTAGTGCCTAATGGCCACCTATGAAGCAGCTCCTATGATACCTAGGGCTCAAAAAAGCACAGCTAGAAAATAATAAAGTATGAATCTGATGTAAAACTTACATCTGAGTGGGAAACAAATAGAAGGAAAGCAATTTAAAGAAAATGGTGAGGCCAGGTGTTGCTCCTTCAAAACTATTCCAAAAGCAATAGTGATTTTATATAAAGATTTTGTTTACTTGGATCCATAAATTGGCCATGTTTAAAGCTGATTTCTTGGTGTTAGTTACTATAACAATTAAGAATTTATAAAATAAATAAATTTCAATTTATTTTCTCTCACCAATCATAAACATATCAGACTGTATTTTATATTTTATATATTGGAAATGAAAAAGTAAATAACAAGAGAAGGTATGACACCCAGCTAAGAAAAAGAGAAGAGGTTAACAAATCCTTTCCAGAAAAACAACTATAAAACTGGATAAAAATTGTTAAAAACAATTATTTTAGTGCTCTGGAAATTGAACAAAGCCAAAGCACAAATTGGGAAGTATCTACTAAAAAAAACCAGCTGAACTTTAGGTAAGAGAAATGGAAGTCAGGGCATTCTTGCATGGAAATTTCCACATTCTCACCTACCAGGGAAAAACTGGATGTGAAAACCAGCAATTTGCTTCCATACAGACTGACTGATTTAAGTCAGAAAGCAGGAAATTCATGTCTAGTAGTGTATGGAAAAAGACAGTAGCACTCTTAGTTTGAATCTGTGGTCCTAGTCAGGAAAAGGAAGATTTGAGGACCAGACAGAAATTTAGCAGAGAGATTCTGAAGTTAGATCGCCATTGAGGGGCTTGATTAGTACTTTCCAGCTCTCTGGTAGTTTAGTAACCTTATAAGCAAGTGAAGTGAAGATCTGAAAGAATTTAATGGAAAGTAAAAGTGAGGGAATACTTAGCTAGCACCGCTTATACTATCTTGGATTGAGCTTGATTGAGCCCATTATTCAAAGTGAGGTGACACAAGACCAGAAGAATGGGCTCCACATGTACTCGCCATCAAATTGGTACTGACTGATTAACATTACAGTGCTCAAATGGTGGTGGTGTTCACCAGGGATTCGGGGATTGGTGGGGGGGTAGACCCACATCTGAGGGATGTGGTGAGCATTGTGATGGGGAGGGGCATGCTTGAAATGTAGTTGGGGATGGGAATTAGGAGTCTCAATAGGGGGAAGGAAATGTTCTAAAACTGATTTGTGTGAATAGCTGTACAACTAGGTAAATTTGTTAATAATCATTTAATTGTACACTTAAATGGATTAATTGCATGGCATGTAAATTATACTTCAATAAAGTTGTTTTAAGAAAAAGAAGTTAGTAACCATTTCGTGATATTTGTGAACACTATGTGAAAACAGGAGAGGAAAACAGTATGTGTTCTTTATCTAAATATGATTTTCTTCAAATGTAAAAAAAAGAAAAGTGAGGGAATACTTGAAAACTTCCTGAATTGAATAAAATGCCCAAAGCAAACATACATCAGCAAGCAGAAAATGGAAGCTTTACAGACTAGAGATGTTTGAGCATAAACTCTACCAATTAGTGATTGACCAAAAGAGATTGACAAAATAAAAAAACTAAACAAATAGAACCTCTGGAAATGAAAAATTCACTTAGTAAAATGCAAAATACAGTGGAAAGTTTTTAGAATAGACTATAACAGGCATAAGAAAGAATCTCCGAACCTGAAGACAGAACCTTCAAATTAAACAAGTCAGTCAAAGATAAAGAGCAGAGAAATAGGGGAAATGAACAAAGCTTATAAGAAATATGGGATTATGTAAAGAAGTGAAACATAATAATCATAGATATCCATGAAGGTGAAGAAGAATGTGCACAAGGGAAGGACAGCTTGTTTGAGGGAAAACTTTCTTGATCTTCTTGGGACATAGATACCCAGGTACAAGAAGAGCAATGAACACCTGGGAGATTCATTGAAAGAGGCAGTCACTGAAACACATAGTCATCAGATTGACCAAAGTCAACATGAAGGAGGAACTCCTGCAAGCCATGAGTAAAAACCATGAAGTAACTTACAAAGATAAACCCATTGGGCTAACTGCAGACTTCTCAGTTGAGACCGTACAAGCCAGAAGACACTGGGGCCATCTCTAGTCTTTGTATACAGAACGACTGCCAGCCTAGAATTTTGTATCCTGCCATACTAAGTTTGATATATGAAAGAGAAATAAAGTCTTATCCAGACAACCAAATACTGAGGGAATTTTTCAATACCAGACCTTCTCTACAAGAAATAAACAGAACCACTCTGGAACACATCAATCAGAACACACGGATCAACACAATATATACCTACCAGTGTAAAAATGCCCAAAGCTGAAGCTCAGAGCTCACATAAAATGATATCACAAGTAGTAAAAAAAAAAAAAACAGCTATAAGGATAAACAGAACAGCTTCCCACATATCAATTTTATCAATCAATGTGAACAATCTGAATGCCCCAATCAAGAGACACAAGCTGGCTGAAAGGATGAAGAAATACAACCCAAGTATCTTCTGTCTCAAGGAAACACATTTAATCCACAAGGAATCAAACAGACTCAAGGTTGTGGGATAGAAAAAAAGATTTCATACAAATGGAAACCAAAGAAAGCAGGTGAAAGCCTTCTCATATCAGATAAAATTGACTTCAAATCAACTATAATAAAGAAAGACAAAGACAGTCATACTATAATAGTAAAGGGAGCAATTCAACAAGAAGATATAACAATCCTAAATATTTATGCACCTAACACAGGAGCACCTTACTAAATCTAAGCAAAGAGATAAACAGCAACACCCCACTGACAGAACTAGATAAGTCATCCAAACAGAAAATAAACACTGGATTCAAATAGGAGTCTAGAATAAATGGGCCTAACAGACATTTAGATAACATTTTACCCAAAATTTATTGAATATACACTCTTCCGATCAGGACATGGAACATTTTCTGAGACTGATCATATCTTAAGCCATAAAACATGTCTAAATTAACTCAAAAAAATGGAAATCATATCATGTATCTTCTTAGATGACAGGGAAATAAAACTGGAAATCAACTTCAAGAGCAACACTCAATTCTGCATAAAATCATGAAAAATAGTGGAATTCAAGCAGGGGGAGAGGAGGGAAGAGTGGATGGATATAAACCTACCTAATGGGTACAATGGGCACTATCTGGATGATGGGCACACTTATAACCCTTACTGAAGCATAACAAAATTCATATATGTAACCAAAAAGATTTGATCCCCCATAATATTTTGAAATAATAAAAATAACTGGAAAAGAACTAAAAGATTTTAGATGTGTATACCTTAATGAGTATATTAAGTGAACCTCCTTGGAGGAGGATGCAAGAATGCAATGTTATATTAGGTTGGTGCAAAAGTGATTGTGGTTTTATTGTTGTTGAAATTTGTCATTTAATATTTGAATACATTCTTAAATTCATGTAGTTATATTATACATGATTTTAATGCACATTTCTTGCTTTAGGTATTTTTGCTAATGACTTTTTCCTCACTGTTTATTTATATTTATTTCAGACTATGGAAATAATGTTACACAAAAAGCAAATTGGAGCAGTTTTCTAATTCGAGTTCAAAATGGGTCATAAAGTAATGAAGACAACCCACAACATCAACAACACATTTGGCTCAGGAACTGCTAATGAACATGCAAGTGCAGTGGTGGTTAAAGGAGTTTTGCAAAGGAGATGAAAGCCTTGAAGTTCAGGAACACAGTGGCTGGCCGTTTGAAGTTGACAATGATGAACTGAGAGCAATCATTGAAGATGATCCTCTTAAAACTACGCGAGAACTTGATGAAGAACTCAACGTAGACCATTCTATGGTCTTTCGGCATTTGAAGCAAATTGGAAAGAAAAAAAGCTCAATAAGTGGGCACCTCATGAGCCGACCAAAAATCAAAAACATCATCGTTTCGAAGCGTCATCTCCTCTTCTTGTATGCAACAACAACCATTTCTTAATTGGATCCTAACATGGGATGAAAAGTGGATTGTATATGACAACCAGTGACGACCAGCTCAGTGGTTGGACTGAAAGGAAGCTCCAAAGCACTTCCCAAAGCCAAATGTGCACCAAAAAAAAAAAGGTCAAAGTCACTATTTGGTGGTGTGCTGCCAGTCTGATCCACTACAGCTTTCTGAATTCCAGTGAAACCATTCTATCTGAGAAGTATGCTCAGCAAATTGATGAGATGCACCAAAAACTGCAATGCCTGCAGCCAGCATTGGTCAACAGAAAGGGCCCAATTCTTTTCCACTACAATGCCCAACTGCACTTCACACAACCAATGCTTCAAAAGATGAACAAATTGGACTACAAAGTTTTGCCTCATCCGCCATATTCAGCTGACCTCTTGCCAACCGACTACCACTTCTTCAAGCATCTTGACAACTTTTTGCAGAGAAAATGCTTCCCCAACCAGCAAGATGCAGAAAATGCTTTCCAGGAGTTCCTCGAATCCTGGAGCACACAGATTGCTCACACCTCTCTCCCTCAGCAGTGGCAATGGTCTCTATCTTTTGGGGGCATGGAAGCATCTGGATTCCCTTTTCCGTCACTGACCCTGCAGTAGCAGTAATAGCAGAAGCTACTCAAACCACTGTGGGCTGGGGTCCCAGAATAGCTGTGGGCTGCAGCTGAAATGCTCAGGCAGGGTATGGGGCAGTTGTGCTACAGACGTGCTTCCAGGGAGGGTAGGTTCCTCTCAGTAGGGTCAAGAAGCTGGGAGCATGGACTGGTCACCTTGCTCTCCCTCAGTGGTGGCAGGAGTTTCTGTCCTTGGGATACACCAAAGCACCTGGATTTCTGCTCGCTCCCTGGGCCAGCAATAGCAGAGGTGGTAGAGATAGCTTGAACCAATGTGAGCTGACCTTCCACAGTGGCTGCAAGATACCAATGAAATTCTCAGGCAGGAGAGGGGCAGTTGTGGCACAGGCTTGCCTCCAGGTAGGGTAGGCTCCTTTCACTAGTGACAGGCAGCTGAGGGTACAGACTGCTCACTATGTATTCCTTAAGCTGTGGCAGCAATTTCTGTCTTCGGGGCACACAAGAGTGCCTGCTCCTCCACACTGTCCTGCTCCCTCAGTGTCCCTGTGGCTGTGGTAACAGAAGGGTAGGTGGTGGCCCTAGAACAAAATGGAGATCTCTGTGAGCTGTCATCTCTGAAAGGTTCAGGGCTCAAAAGCTTCACCCAAGTTCAAGCAATGCTTCTGTGTACCCTCTTGATAACTCCTTGCTTCAGTCTGTGGCTCACAAGGACCCAGAAGTTCTCCCATAGCTAGGATTTTAAGAGTCCCTGGCAGGAGGGTGGAAAACCAGGAATCTAACTCACACATTTTCTGCGTCAGAGAGCTTCTCCCATCTTCCTGCAGATCACAGTTGAGCAGGGTGTTAGTCTTCACTTGTCTCCATTTTCCTGGTTCCTATTGCTTCTCTGTTATATTTCACTCTTCTTTCTTAGACTACTTATTTGAAGTGTGACTATCTACTCACTGATTTTAATTCCTCTCCATTAGAGAGGTGCTCACTAATTGCAGCTAGTCATAAAGTGGAACCACCCTTTGCTCATTTTTTAATTAGACAAAATCAGTTGTATTTATGTGTACTAAAAAATAGCATTCTGAAAATGAAATTAAATAAACAATTCCATTTATATTAATAATAGCATCAAAATATATAGTAACTTAGTAGTAAATTTAACTAAAGGAAGGCAATACTTTTACAGTGAAAAGTACAAGACATCATTAAAAGAAATTTAAAATACCTAAATAAATACAAAGACATTTTTGTCATGGACTAGAAGAGTTAATATTTTGATCGCTATAGTCCCTAAATTGTTCTACAGGCTAAACATAATCCCTATAAAAATCTCAGCATTTCCACAAAAATTTATGAGCTGATCCTAAAATTTATATGACAGTTTAAGGGATAAAAAATAGCCCAAAAATCATTATAGAGAAGAAAGCCTTTGGAGGACTCAATTCCCAACTTTAAAACTTACTATATACGTACAGTAGTCAAGACAATGTGTTTCTAACATAAAAATAAACATAGAGATATTGGAGTATAATTGTGAGTCCAGATTCTTACAGAATGGACATGAATAAATAAAAGTGTCTAAGTTTTAACATGACAGGATTATCATGTATAAAATCACAAAGAATCTACAAAAAACAACTATAACTAAATTCTGGAAGGGTAGTGGGGAGGGGGATAGAGAGAGGTTGGTTAATGGATTCAAAATTACAGCTAGATAGGAGAAATAAATTCTAGTGTTCTATACCACTGTAGGATGACTATAGTTAACAATAATTCATTATATATTTTCAAATGGCTAGAAGAGAGGATTTTGTGTTTTAAAAACAAAGAAATGATAAATGTTTGAGGTGATAGATATACTAATTACCCTGATGTGATCATTACACATTGTATACAGATATTGAAATATCATACTATACCTCATAAATGTGAACAAGTATTATGTGTCAATTAAGAATAATTTTAAAAACAATTATAACTACAAATTGAGTTGAACAACACAGAATATATAAAATTAACATGTAAAATCAATTTCATTTTTATATACTGGCAATCAACACATACATACCAAAATTAAGAACACAATGCCATGTACAATCACTCCAAATAAAATTAAATGCTTAGGTATAAACCTTTAAAATGAACATGATTTAAATGCTGAAAAACATAAAATACTGAGGAAAAAAACTGAAAACCTAAACAAATAGAGCCATGCTGTGTTCACAACCTGGAAGACTCAAAATAGTAAAGATGTCAATACTCCCCAAATTGATATATGGGTTTAATGTAATTTCTTTCATTATCCAAAGAAGGTTTTGGGAGACAGAAATACATTTATTCTAAAATTCACATGGAAAAGCACAAACCTTAGAATATCTAAAATAGCTAAACCTTAGAATATCTAAAATTTACTTAAACGATTGAATAAATTAGGATAAATTTCTCTACCCAATATTAAAGTCTATTATGTGGCTTCAGTTACTAAGACAGTGTGATATTAGTGGAGGAACAGACACACAGAATTATCATTGACCTAAATCTCACATCTTGTACAAATTTAAAAT
Organism: Lepilemur ruficaudatus; assembly: GCA_963574885.1. Taxonomy (NCBI): domain Eukaryota; kingdom Metazoa; phylum Chordata; class Mammalia; order Primates; family Lepilemuridae; genus Lepilemur; species Lepilemur ruficaudatus. The sequence continues at coordinate 146,778 of CAUYRT010019479.1, forward strand.
AATATGGATCATGGAGTTAAATGTAAACTAAAACAGCGTGGTATTGGCACAAGAACAGAGACATACACCAAAGGAACAGAATTGACAACCCAGATATAGAACCATCCTCATATAGCCATCTACTCTTTGACAAAGCAGACAACAATATACAATGGAAAAAATAATCTCTATTCAGTAAGTGGTGCTTGGAAAATTTGATAGCCACATGTGGAAGCATGAAATAGGATTCATACTTCTCACCACTTACAAAAATTCAAGATGCATAAAAGACTTAAATATAAGGCATGAAACCATAAGAGTTCTAGAATAAAATGTGGGGAAAACTCTTCTAGATATCAGCTTAGGCAAAGAATTTTTGAAGAAGTCCCCAAAGGCAATCACAGCAACAACAAAAATAAATAAATGTGACTTGATTAAATTAAAAAGCTTCTGCACAGCCAAGGAAATACTTAGCAGAGAAAATAGACAATCTACAGAATGGGAGAAAATATTCTCAAGGTATACATCTGATAATGTACCAATAGCTAAAATCTACAAATAACTCAAGCAAATCAGCAGGAAAAAAATCAAACAGCCCCATTAAAAAGTGGGCAAAAGACACAAACAGAAGCTTTCCAAAAGAAGATAGACAAATGGCCAATAAACATATGAAAAGATACTCAACATCACTAATCATCAAGGACATGCAAATTAAAACTACAATGAGATATCACCTTACTCCAGTCAGAATGGCCTTTATTAAAGTCAAAAAAATGATGCTGGCACAGATACAGAGAGAAAGGAACGCTTATACACTGTTGGTGGGGCGGCCAATTAGTAAAACCTCTGTGCAAAACAGTATAGAGAGTCCTTAAATAACTAAAAGTAGACCTACCATTTGATCCAGCAATCTGACTACTGCAGATTTAGCCAAAGAAAAAAAAAAGTCATTTTATCAAAAAAGTCATCTGCACCTGAATGTTTATTGCAGCCCAATTCACAATTGTAAAGATGTGGAATCAATCTAAGCACCCATCAGTTCATGAGTGGATTAACAAAACATGGTATATGTATACCATGGAGTACTACTCAGCCCTGAAAAATGATGAATTAATAATGCCTTTTGCAGCAATTTGGCTGGACCTGGAGACTATTATTGTAAGTGAAGTATCTAAAGAATGGGAAAAAAATCCCACCACATGTACTCACTACTAAATTGGAAATAACCAATAGCACACATGTGCATAGAGGGAAGTAAAAGTCAGTGGAAACCTAGCTGGGGGGAGGGTTGAGGATGGGACAAGCCTAAACCTACCTAATGTGTACAATGAACAATATCTGTATGATGGGCACTCTTATAACCATGACTCAAGCATTAGAAAAGCAATTTGTGTAATCAAAATTATTTGTACTCTGTAATACTTTGCAATTAAAAATAAATAAATAAATAAATAAAATTGAATCAACTATAGAAAGAATCAGTTTAAAAATTAGGCAGATCCATAAAGATGTTTTTGTAGTGATTCAGATAAGAGATAATGGTGTATGGACTAGAGTGGCAAAAGGTAGACAAGGGTAGATAAACGATAGATGACAGATAGATAGATAGATAGGCTCCTAAATCTTAAAATTTCAATATTGATGTGGAAAATCTCAAGATGACACATTTCTGCCATAGATTATTCATTTATTTTCTATATAGTTACAGAAGAACTGGATATGATCAAAAGAGTAAGTCAGTTTAACTTGCTGCCTTTCTGCTAGCCACTATACACTAAAGCTGCCCATCAGAGTGACTTAAATCCTGAGAAAAAAACTACATTAACCCACGTTCATTTCCTACCTTGTTTTTACATTACTTTCCAGATAGAGCTAGCTTCACAGAATAAATCTCTTGCTAATAGCCCCAAAATTTGGATTTATAGCCTCCGAAGGTGTTAAGTCATTAGTCCAAATGGTCATTTGCTAATTTCAAGCTTTTGTAGTTGTTTTTGAATCTGAAAAAAAAATCTGTTCATATGTGTAAGTCAGAAAGAATAGGGAGTTAAGCTGAATCTCATTTTAAATCACTGAAAAATTTCATTTCTTCTTGAAATTAACAAATTAATTTAAAAATAGCAATAATATTTTTAGTTTCTGGTTTGTTGTACAATATAGTCATAAAGGAATTTAAGGAACTAAGGTAATACCAGGGAGACAATTTTTTGCATTAAAATTTTTGGAATTGTTTTGGAAAATAAAATCCTTTACACCATTTTTAAAAAATTAAATCATTTTTTTCTAAGATAAAAGCAAATAATCTCCTGTTTTGTTTCCCAACTTCCATTTGGAATACATCTAAATTCTTGCATGTTGATGGGGATTCATGAGTACTTGTGGTCTTTTTCTAAAAATTAGTTGGTGTTATTGTTATCATTGCTTACACTTGCTATTGCTTTAAAACTAAAACCAGAAAAGATCATCTAGCATCGCTAAGGGGATTCTTCCAAATGTATAGATTTATTCAGTTTTCAAGGAGGAGTTCATGAGATTTTTCATTCAAAAAAATATATAGTTCTAGGGAGTTGACATCACCATTTAAAGAAAGTATTTTGTATGATTTTTAAAAGATGTTATTCTACACATCTGTTGACAGCTATTTATTTTGATAAGTCTTTTAAAATAGGAAAAATTGTATCATTTTTCTCCATTTTTAAAAATTACTTTTAAATGAGGCATTTAGGAAACACACAATAGAAAATAGAAAAATATTTTTCAGAAAACAGTAAAAATATTCAAAACTGTATGTCTTATTATTCTTTACTCCTCAGCCCTTTCTTAGCTTTTTCTGCTGTTCCGCTATCCTCCCCCACATTGTTCTAACCACCTGAAATGTAAATAAATGTTGTGGAAAAATATAATAAAGTGAGTAAACTCAACATACCTTGATAACACCTAATATTGCAGACCTGTACAAGAGAGAACTTTTGGAATTTATTGAAGAGGCTTACTTCTTCATCTTTTCTTTTATAAATAAAGATGGAGTTTGCAGGGTTATGGAATTTGCTCTGTTTCTCTTACCTTGTCAGGTGTTATCACCCTTTCTACCTTCTTTCACCCCCAAGTACAGGTATCTGCAGAACAAAGAAAGAAGTAGAAAAAAGAAAAAAATCTACCTTCTGTAAGCGGAGACGGCAAGCAGGGAAACGAGTCTGGTTAAACCTCTAACATGAAAAGTAATATATTTACTATATGAAAAATCCCAAAATGACACAAACTGTATACCCTTGATATTTAGACTTTCAGGAAGGTCAGTTATCTCAATAGTACCTCGAGACCACTAAAAAAATATGGGGAAAGCATTGGAGTCCACAAGAAAAGAAAATTAATAAATAAAAACTTTTATATATTTCATTTAACTTTCTCCAATAAATCCTATCCATTCTGGTCTGTTAAATGATAAATGTTTGAGATGATAGATATGTTAATTACTTGGATCTGATCTCTATACGTTATATGTATTGAAACATCACTATCCCCATAAATATGTACATTATTTGTCAATTAAAGATAAAATTTAAAACATTTTCTAAAATTATGTGTTGTCCATTGTATGTAAAAACGGTGCTAATAACCCCATGACTACATATATATGCTGTGCATTTGGGCCAATGTTTACAGGAATGCCTCAAAGTTGTTTTTATATTTTCCTTCCTGACTCCACTTCTGATGAGAAACTATTATTTTCTCTATAGAGGAAAACGATTTCTATTTGTGTATTGCCTAACGCAACTATATTTTCTCACTCCAGTTGCTCTCCTTGGGTAAAACTTCAGGTAACCTACCCACAGAAGCCAGATGACAATGACCAACCCAAAACAAAAAGCTGAGGAAATCTGAGGATTATTTTAGACATCACCATGATTATACCATGAATGATCCTGGTATTTATCTCTTTTGTACTGTATTTGGCTTGACTGCACTTTAATAATTAGCTTACTCTGCATTATCACAGCACAGAAAAGCAATTTATAACTTGTTAAACTACTCAAGGTCTACATAAATGGGTGTGTTTTTTATATAATTTGATTCACTATCCCCATATTAGCATATCTTTTTGACTCTATTTCCAAAATATTTCAAATTCAACAACTTCTTCCAATTCCCTCTACCACAACCCTAGTCCAGCTTCATATATGACCTATCATAATAGTCTCCTCTTCCCACCAATCCATTCTTCATACAGCAGCCAGAGTGTTTCCAAAATATGAACTGAATCACATAACTCCCTTGTTTAAAACTCTTTGTTAGTTCCCCTTTGCAGATCTAATTTTTATAACTCCATCTTGTAGCCATTCCCTTTTGACTCACTACACCTTCCACAATGGCCTTTTAGTATCTTGAAATCGCCACGATATTTCATACTTCAGGCTTTTATAATTGTTTCCTTTACCTTCAGACACTCATAGCCCTCAGATCTCAACTTTATCATATCCTCATACCGCTCCATCTAAAGTAGGTCTCCTAACCATCCCTTTAATATCATTTTCATTTTGTCATCCTGTTTTTCTCCATTTTTGAACATGTCATGATCTGGCTTGCAGTATTTTTATTGCTATTTCGTTTTATTTTGTTTTTCTCCAGTACTAGATATTAATCTCCATTAAGGTAGGGACCCTTTTGAAGTTTATAGTTATAAACACCTACATTAAAAAAGAAAGAAAATATTAAATAAACACCCTAACTTTACTCCTTAAGAAACTATAAAAAAATTAAACCTAATGTTAGCAGAATGAAGAAAATAATATAAATTAGAGCATAATATAATAAAATTTAGACTAGAAAAACAATACAAAAAATAAATGAAACAAAAAGTTAGTTTTTAGAAAAGACAAAAAAATTGACAAATCTTTAGCTAGACTAAGAAAAAAGAGATAAGACTCACATTAATAAGATAGAAATAGAAGAAGATATATTACAAGTGATGCCACATAAATATAAAAGGGTCAAAGGAGACTACTATGAATGATTATATGCAAATTTGATAACCTATAAGAAATGGATAAATTATAAATATATACAACCTCCCCAGACTGAATCATGAAGAAATAGAAAATGCAAGCAACCTGTAATAAATAAGAAAATTGACTCGGTAATCAAAACTCTCCCAACAAACTAAAGCCCAGGACCAGATGTATTCAATAGTGAATTCTATTAAACATTTAATGAAGAATTAATGCCAATCTTTCTCAAACTATTTTAAAAATCTGAAAAGGAGGGAACACTTCTTGACTCATTTTATAACCCAAGTATTACCTTGACACAAAAGCCACACAAAGACACTATGAAAAAAAGAAAATTACAGGCCAGTATCCTCAGTAATATGCAAAAATACTCAACAAAATACTAGCAAGCCAAATTCAACAGCATATTATAAAGATCATACACCATGATCAAGTGGAATTTATTCCTGGGATACAAGGATATTTCAACACATGCAAGTCAATAAATGTGATATGTTACATTAACAGAATGAAGGACAAAAATTATATGATCATCTTGATAGATGCAGAAAAAGCATTTGACAAAATTCAACACCCTTTCATCGTAAAAATTCTCAACAAAGTAGACAATGAAGGTATATACCTCAACACCGTAAAGGGCATATGTTATGAAACCACACATAACATCATATTCAATGGTGAAAACTCAAAATTTTTTCCTCTAAGGAAACAAAAGGAACAAGACAAGGATGTCCACTCCTATTCAACGTAGTACTATAAGTCCTGTCCAGAACAACTAACTGAGTAAAAGAAGTAAAGAACACTCAAATGGGAAAGGAAGAAGTGAAGCAATCTCTACCTGCTAATATGATCTTATGTATAGAAAACTAAAGACTCCACCAAAAAAGTGTTAGAAATAATAAACCAATTCAGTAAAGCCGCCAGACACAAAATCAACATACGAAAATGAATTTCATTTCTATAGACTATCAATAAACCACAGAGAAAAGAAAGCCAAAAAACAACCTCATTTACAATAATATAAAAAAAGAATAAAATACTTACGAAGAAACTTAACCAAGGAGGTGAAACTTACGCACTGAAAATGAAAAACCATTGTCGAAAGCCATTAAAGTAGACATAAAAAAATGGACAGACATTCTTGTTCATGGATTGGAAGAATTAATACTTTTTAAATGTCCATACTACCCAAAGGTATCTGCAGACTCAATGATATCCCCATCAAAATCCCAATGGCATTTTTCACAGAAATCGAAAAAAAATAATAAAATTCCTATAGAAGCACAAAAGACCCACTTTAGCCATAGCAAATCTTGAGAAAGAAGAGCTAAGCTGAAGACATCACACTTCCTGATTTCAAAATATATTATGAAGCCACGGTAATTAAAAGAATATGATACTTACATGAAGACAGACACACAGACCAATGAAAGAAAATGGTGAGCCCAGAGACGAAGCTACACATATACAGTCAACTGATCTTTGACAAAGTTGCGAAGAACACAAAATGGAGAAAGGATTGACTCCTTTATGAATGATATTGGGAAAACTAGATATCTATGTGAAAAAAAAAGGAAAGAAAAAGAAAAAGAAATTGGACCCCTATCTTACACCATAAACAAAAATCAACCGAAAAATGAGCGAAGATCTTATCACAAGAATGAAAAAAACAAGCACCACATGTACTCACCATCAAGTTGGTATTAACTGATCAACACTTAAGTGCACATATAGTAATAACATTCATCAGGTGTCAGGCAGATGGGATGGGGGAGGAGGGGATGGATATATACACAACTAAGGGGTGCAGTGCGCACAGTCTGGGGGATGGACACGCTTGAAGCTCTGACTCGGGTGGGGCAAGGGCAATATATGTAACCTAAACAATTGTACCACCATAATATGCTGAAATTAAAAAAAAAAAGAGTGATGGGCTAAAATTTTAGACCTAGAACTTTAAAACTCCTGAAAGAAAACACAGAAGGAAACTTCTTGGCAATGATTTCATGGATATAACACCAAAAGCACAGGCAACAAAAGCAAAATTAGACAAGCAGAACTACATCAAACTAAAAATCTTCTGCACATCAAAGAAAACAATCAATAGCATAAAAAGGACATAATCATGAAACTATATTCACTTTATTAATTTATAATGATTTTCTGACACTAAAAGGCAGAAAGGAAATAGCACTATACTACCCTAATAACAGTGGTCAGGGCCACTGAGAAATTTTAATAGTTATAAACCAAATTATAGGATTAAAGAGGTCAGAGGGAGCAAATTGTTTTATACTCTACTCTATATTTCTTATTTCAAGTACCTCAGGGAGTAAAAACATCTTTGAAGCAACTATAAAATGTAAAATTTATCAGGTACTGAAATAAAATTGTATTTTTAATTAAAAAAAGGACAACCTACAGATTAGACAAAAATATTTGCAAGCTATATATTTGATAAGGCATTAATTTCCAAAATATATGAGGATTTCTTACAACTGAATAGCAAATAACAATTATAATAATCCCATTAAAAATGGGCAAAGTACTTAGACATTTCTCCAAAGAAGACAAATGGTCCACCAGTACATGAAAAGATGCTCAACATGTTTAATTATCAGGGAAATGCAAATCAAAACTACAATGAGATGTCACCTCACACTTGTTAGGATAGCTGTTTTAAAAGAAGATAACAAGATTGTGGAAAAACTGGAACCCTTGTACACTGATGGTGAGAATGTTAAATGGTACGGCCACTATGGAAAACAATATGGAAATGCCACAAGAAAATTAAAAATAGAGCTATCATATTATCCAATAATCCCTCTCCTGGGTATACATTCCAAAGTATTGCAATCTGCATCTTGAACAGATGTCTGCACTCCAATGGTCATTTCAGCACTATTCACAATAGCCAAGATATGGAAACAACCCGAATGTCAATCGACAGATTTTTAGATAAAAAACATCTGGTATATAATATACAATGGTATATTATTTGTCCTTTAAAAAGAAGAAAATCCTGCTACTTGCCACAACATAAATGAACATGGAGGACATTACACTAAGTGACATAAGCCAGTCACAGAAGAGAAAATACTGCATAATACCACTTATTTGAGGTATCAAAGTGGTCAAACTTACAGCAGCAGAGAATATAATAATGGTTGTCAGGTGCTGGGGGAGGTGTGGGAAATGGGGCATTGTTGCTCATGATATAATATTTCAGTTATGCAAGATGAATAATTTATAGAGATCTGCTGTACAACATGATGCCTATAGTTAGCACTGGATATTTCTATTACTTTGATTGTGATGATTGTATCACAAGTGTTTGTATATGTGCAGTTCTTTAAATGTTACTTATACCTCAATAAAGCTGTATAAGAAAAGACAGGAATCCATCTACCCAATTCACTATTGTATCTGGTACAGTTTCCAGCATGTTTTAATGAATATATGTTGTATGAAAACAATGAGCTTTCTTCCAATACACTGTTATGAGTTCAATTGCAATAACTGAATTGCCGCATTAATGCTACCTATTTGTCCATTCTACTAAGTGCTTTCATTTTTCGGGTTTTTTTCTCAACTTTTTATCATGAAAATATTCAAACATATATATTGGTGATATAGATTAAACAAATTGGTAACATTTTGTTGTATTTGCTTGATCTCTATATATATGCATATGTATGTATATATATATACAGAGAGAGAGAGAGAGAGAGAGAGAGAAGAAGGAGGAGTTTTGTTTTGCTGTCATTGTTTTGATTTTTTGTGTTTTTCTGAATCTTTTGAAAGTAGGCTGCAGACATCATGATATTTCAGCCTTGACTACATCAACATTCAGTTCCTAAGAGTAACATGATTTTCCTATACATCCATAGTATAGTGATTGCACCTAAAAATTAACAATTCCTTAATATTACCCAATATCCAGTTTATATTCAAAAGCCTCTAATTTTTCCCTAAATGTCTTTTATAAATGATTTTGTTTTGACCCAGGATTCAGCCATGATTCACACATTGCATTGATTATTATGACTCTTTAGAAGATTTTAATATAGAAGTGTGTCTTTGCCTTTTTCTCGTATGACATTGACTTTTAAAAGAGACCAAGTCTTCTAAAATGTTCATAGCAATGTTCTTTTAGATCCTAATGCTGGGATTCTCTCATGCTTTGTCCACAGCATGATTTCAAACCTTCCCTTCTACCCTCAAGCCCTGCCACCTTCTTGCTCCTTCACCACTCTTGGCCAATGACTTACCTATATATTTTCCTGGTTTTGGTTTTATGCTGTCATTGTTTTGTTTTGATTCACTAGCCGTCTTTTTTACTAGTACCAGATTCAGTATTGTGTACTAGGGACCTATTCTGAATAGTTTCTGCATGGGGGCTTCTGGACATGTGCCTCAAAAAAGTGAATAAAGTAAAGCTTAGCTTTGGTGCTCATCATCTGCTGAGCCTATTAGCAAAAACAAGAATAGTCAAGGTTTAGATTTTCTTCTACTTTATGTGGAAATCATCATCTGTAACAAGTTCAATTGAAGTCAAAAAACCTACACTGAGCCCCCACTGTGCCTATTTACTTAATTTTTTAATTTTACTCTATTTACTTAATTTTTCTGATAGAACAAAGTATGTATGTAAAGTACCCAGAAACAAAACTACTTAACTAACATCAAGCACAAAGACTATAGGAAAATAAGAAAAGAAAAAGAAACTCTGCCAGGTTAAACAGTAAGCTAAGGAGTTTGCACTAAATCTACACCAGTACATCGTCTCATCCTCAAACTAATCATCAATGAAGGGCAGTGGAAAACTTCAAAGAGAACAGCACACCAGTTCTCTCCAATTAAAGTAATCTACTCAAATTGCCCCAAACCAGATATTTCCTTTAATTTAAAAAATTATAATGCCTACTCACTTTAATCTTCCAGCTGTATAATGAAATCAGAGTTACTGCCACTAATAAGACTATTACTAAACCAGCTCCAAAGCAGCATTTTGATGATACAGTAACAATCACATAGAACAATTCTACAGATGTTTCAAGGACCCACACCCCACTTGATACCAAAGACCACTGAGGTGTTTTTATTGGATTTTTATCTAAATAAAAACAACAAATTTATTTTGATTGAAAATAAACTGCATTTGGAGTCACAGTTTGCCACATTACTTCAGTGGCAAAGTGCAGGCCCATAGATCCAAGTTCTTATCCTTGTCCTATCTACAGTCACACTTGAATCCGAATGTCTCTGCAAGGGAAAACATGACAGTCACACAAAGTGGTATTTTTTTGCTCTAATGTCCAAGGTAGACCCAGCATGAACCTCTGATCTGGCTTATCTATAAAACTAGATCAGAGTAATATTCACATGGCTAGAGATGTGAGTAAATATCTTCTTCATGTTTGTAACAGATATTAAAATTATGTATACTGTACTCATGAGTGGCCAACTATAGAACAAAATTGATGGTAGGTTTACCATAAACCTTCTTTTACTCTCCCTTTTTGAGTTTTCTTTCTTTTACCCATCACCTTCTTGCCTTGGTAATATACCCTTGGAACAATTTCCATTTTGAGGAATAAGTCCTTCTAAGCCAAAAAAAAAAAAAAAATGAAAATAAAATGTTATATATTTGGTCAGACTTTCCTCCAAAGCAATTAAATACTGTAATATTATTATATTATATTATAATAAAGCTGGTAGATTAACTTGACTGTAATACAGCAATTTCACTTTAGGTGCCAATGCTGTGTTTGAAATTTGTATTTGGTTCTCATGGAGGTATTCTAAAGGATTGATAAATTACTTTTTCGTAGTATCCTCAACATCCTAAATATATTAGATCATTAAATACAAAATGTCTGATTTCCAATCAAAAGTTTAATTTATTATATCTCAAACAAGAAGCAATACAATTTATCAAAGTATGCACCCAAACTGTTGACACAGTTTTGCCATCTTAACCGTAGCTTGTTTATGCCAGCAGTAAAGAAGCCAGGAGAGCAAGTGGCAATGAATTCGCAAAAGGCAAAGTTTTCCACAGCTTGTTGAGAATTGAATATTTTTTCTTGCAAGAAGTGGTCCAAAGGCTGGCAGAAGTGTTAGTCAGTTGGTGTAAGGCCTGGTGAATATGGTGGATGACAGAGTTTCCAAGTCTGGCTGCTATAGTTTGAGCAGCGTTGTTTGTGTGTCATGTAGTCAAATGTTGTCTTGCAAGAGGGTTGGCCTGTTTCTATTGACCAATCTCGGCTGCTTAATCACAAGCATCCTCGTCATTTCACCCAGTTGGTTGCAGTAGACTTCTGTGTAATTGACTGACCAGGTTTCATGAAGCTGTAGTGGATAATACCAGCGCTGGACCACCACCTATGGTGTCTACCATTACCTTTATTTGATGAATATTCAGTTTTGGACTGTTTTCACACTTCATCTTTATCCAACCATTGTTGAACACTTGCGATTGTCAAAAAGAATCCATTTTTCATCACATATAACAATACTGTGTAGAAATGGTTTGCCTTTATGTCGTGATAACAAAGAAAGGCAAGCTTCGAGACACTTTCTCTTCTGACACTCGTTTGATTCATGCAGTACCGATCATCCAGCTTCTGTACCTTGCTCATTTGTTTCAAATGGTCCAATATTGTTGGAATAGTAA